>CAIGQV010019068.1:4335851-4367132 GCA_903798115.1 Danio jaintianensis | reverse complement strand
TACTATGGAATTTAATGGTTACAGGTTTCCAACATGTTTTAAAAAATCTTCTTTTGTGTTTAGCAGAAGAAAGAAACTCATAAAGGTTTGAAACCAGTAAAGGGTGACAGATTTTTTTTATTTCTGGGTGAACTATCCCTTTAAAGGGCGGCACAGTGGCTCAGTGGTTAGCACTGTCGTCTCGCAGCAAGGTTGCTGGTTCAAGTCCCGGCTGGGCCAGTTAGCATTACAGTATAGGTGAATTGGATAAACTAAATTGGCTGTAGTGTATGAGTGTGTGCTTGAATGTGAGTGTATGGGTGTTTCCCAGTACTGGATTGCGGCTGGAGGGGCATCCACTGCGTAAAACATATGCTGGAAGAGTTGACGGTTCAATCCGCTGTGGCGACCCCTGATAAATAAGCGACTAAGCCGAAGGAAAATGAATGAATGAAAGAATATCTCTTTAAAGTCATTTGCTTTGTTTTGTTTTGTTTCATCAAATAATTGATATGAGATGAGATATTATCATGTTGCTTTGTGTTGAATCATCTATTTGTGGCCATCATAGTTTTTTATGATCCTTAAAACAAAGCCACACTTTTTATGTGTTGTCTTGTATTAAATCAACACTCTTTGATCAGAATTTTTTGTTATTATTTTGTGTTGATAGTACAAAACAAATTCATTTTTGAAAACCTTTATGTTACATGTTTTGTTCCAAACTTTTTTTTTTTTTTTTAGCTCAGTCATAAATTCTGTCTTTGACTCTCTCTTCTCTGTTGTGTTTGTTAGGATGAGTGGTTATTATGTCAGAGAAGCTGGCTTTATCTTGAGAGTATTTTCAGTGCTCCTGACATTCAGAGGCAGCTGCCTGCTGAGGCTAAGATGTTCCTGCAAGTGGACAAGTCCTGGAAAGAGATTATGAGGAAGGTCAACCGCATGCCAAATGCCCTCCGTGCAGCCACACAAACAGGTCTGACTGGATGAAGCTCAGGAAATATGCATAAAGCACAGACAGCCAAGATGAAATGAACACATTTACATTTAAAAAATAAACTCACTGTACACTATGAATAAAAATGTAGGTAAAGTGCAATAATGAAAAATGGTGTAAATTATACATGACTTTGAGCAGTGCTGCCCTACTTTATGTCCTCAGGGATTTTGGATGTTTTCCAAAATAATAATGCACTTCTTGAACGGATACAGAAATGCCTGGAGGCTTACCTGGAGTCTAAGAGAGTTATCTTCCCAAGGTGCCTGCACACACTCACGCACTCGCTGCACTTTCTCATCAGAATGCTGATTTCTGTTGATACTGTGTCATGACTTCACTCACTTCTCTCGGTGGCTCAGGTTCTACTTTCTATCTAATGATGAACTGTTGGAGATTTTGGCTCAGACGCGGAACCCTCAGGCTGTGCAGCCTCATCTCAGGAAGTGTTTTGATGCAATATCCCAGCTGGAGTTCGCCACACTTACACCTACGACACCTGAAGGGGATGACACTGTCGAAAAAATACAATATACTAATGACATCTTATCCATGGTATCTCCCGAGGGAGAAAAGGTCAAGTCTCTATTCTTTTTTTTTTCTTCTTGTTTTTGGTAATTCATATAAAATATACTTTTTTAGTGATAATGTTAAAAAAGTGAAAATGGTTATGAACTGCCTTTTATTTATTTTATTTTGTACTGTTCCCTGGGGTTTACTTTTTTCATCATAATTTGGAAGCAATAGGCTATTTTTTCACACATACTTGGAAATGCCCACTGTTATGACTGACTAATCGTTTACATATTTCTTTTATGTTTTATTTCGAAATGACAGCTGTGTGTCCACTGATTAGATTAAATATGAATAAATACATAGGTACATATCAAACGATCTGTATTAACAGACAAAGCCACAGTGTCTGTAAGAAAAACAGTTTCTTGCACTTGTGTGGTGCGATGTTACTGTCATAAACAGGGTTCACCAGCAGGACGGGAACTTCAATGCTATGTGAAAACTTCCACTATGGGGATTTCGTCAGAAACCAATCATCTGAAAGAGTAATAAAACGGGCCAATGAAATGCTAATGAGTTGGCGGCATCAGCGTGCACAGCTGGCAGCAATTACAATCATCTGTTGCATAAAGATGCCTGCCGTACATCGCAAGACACCTTTTCGCTTTCAGAGCCTCACGCTACTGAGAGAGTCTTCGGGTTCCTCCAAACCTCCTTCGAGAGAAAGAGAGAGAGAACGAGAAAGCTGCCGGTGTTTGAACAGGCTGTTTCTCCCGGTTCCAGAGTGTGTGACACGCAGTGGCAGATCGTAGAGCTGGGCTTTTCTCCCTTGCCTGGGTGTTCTCTGGGTCCAGTCCTTCTAGAGCGGTATGTATGTCTTTTTAAAGATGATTCCCTGTCCACGGATGATGGGCACGAGCACTGTGTTGCATGTCTGGGGGTTCAGCATGTTAATGCGGTACTCGCGGGCAGCACATGCCATCACTGCGATGGCATGTCTGTTGCGCAGCTAAGATCGCGGCTCGCTCTTGCAAAAGGGTGAACCACCCCTGTTGCCCCCCGCAATAGAGGTTGGCACTCGGGCAGATCTGAGGGTTATAGTGGGGGTCAATCTGCTGCCCTCAGGCTTGCAGACCTCCCATTCCTCAGCGCGCTCCATCCAAGCTTCGAGTGAGAGAAGCACTCCATCCTCTGGTATGATCGCCCTCTCACTCGATGACACCGAGGACCAGATGTCCATCGCTGCATCGGAAGGTGGGCTGTCATTTTCCGATGACAATTTGGACCCGCTCCTTCCCTCAGGTGTGGTAAACGAGGCTCCGGATATGGAATCTGAGATGATGGCCATGCTAACCTGGGCTGCTTCGGCGGCTGGCTGGAGATGGCTTGTCCCCCAGCTCCGCCGCCGGACCGATTAGGGGTGTGATGTGGAGGATAAGAAGCAGAAAAGCTCTAAGCCTCCCGTCCCCTCCTTCCCGGAGGTGCACAGTAAGTTTACGCAGCGCTGAGGGCACCTTCCTAGGTCGAGCTTGTTAGCGCGGTCAATCTTGCCCGTGTGGTGCCCCTTCCTGGCGTGATTAGCCTCTGCTCCCGTCCAAAGCGTGTAGGTTGTCTGCGTCCCTCGGGGCCAGAGGCTACACTGCTACCGACCAGGCTGCTTCCGTTTTGCTTGCTATAGATGGGGCAGGCGTTGGCCCAGCGGTACGAGGAAGGTTCCGACCCAGGCTTAATTTACGCACTGCAACCGACTTTGCTCTGAAAACACCAGGTCGGCTGCGAGTGCCCTGGGAAGGACGATGACCACACTAGTGGTCCAGAAACGCCACCTCTGGCTAAAACCTGGCAGATATGTGTGACGTTGACAAAGTTTGCTTTCTTAACACACCCATATCCCAGGCTGGCCTGTTCGGCGACACCGAGGGGGAGTTCACCCAGGAATTCACCACGGTGAAAGAGCAGTCCAGTTCGATCGGCGGGCTTTAAAGAAAAAAAAGAAAACCCACTCTCCCCGTCGACTTTGGCTGCTCGTCGCCGAGGGCGCTCTTCTGTGGCTCCAAAATCTGCTCCGCCGCCCCCTACAAATCTGTAGCGCCGCCCCCCCCCCCGCCTCAGGGCGCCGCTACGTCCCTGAGACGGGCCACTCGGGGAAAAGAAGGGTTGCTCTTTCCCTGGGGGAGGGTCACGGACACCCATATCATTAACTTATGGCCGTATGGCTAGCAAAAATTTATAAGAGAAATTCCTCCTTCTCCAGGTGTGACAGCCCGAACACTGCCAGCATGGGACGCTATGCCTTCCAGCTCGCAGGATCGGTGCCTTCGCCACAGGCTCCTAGAGTGCCAGAGGACGGGCTCCTAAAAGAGCGGTGGGTTATCACCAATCCTAGTTCTGCGCATTTTGAACCGCTGCCTTACAAGCAGCCGCTCAAAATGTTCATGCAGAAGCACATCCCCTGGTGCGTTCGTACTCAGGATTGGTCTGCAGCGATAGACTTGAAGGACACGTATGTTCATGTCTCCTTTTTCCCACGCCACCGGCAGTTTTTGCGATAGTACAAAGTCCTCCCTTGCGGGCTCTCCCTGTCTCCGCGGGTTTTCACCAAGCTCGCGAAGGATGCCCTAACCCCCCTTCGGCTCGCGGGCATGTGCATACTCAATTATCTCGATGACTGGCTTTTATAGCTCACTCGCGGGATCAATTGGTTATGCACAGGGACTGGGTGCTCCGGCATCTCGACCTGTTAGGGTTTTGGGTCAACTGAGAAAAGAGCAGGCTCGCCTCCGTGCAGAGCATCTCGTTTCTGGGGTTGGAGCTGGACTCGATCACCATGACGGTGAGCTGATGCTGACCTGTCTGAGAGAGTTCGACAGGAATACTGTGGTCCCACTGATATTATTTCAGAGGCTCCTGGGGCATATGGCATCCGCAGCCGCTTCACGCCGCTCGGGTTGTTCCATATGAGACAGCTTCAGCATTGGCTTCATGATCAGGTCCCCAAACGCGCATGGCACGCGGGCACGCGGGCATGCACCGGGTGACTGTCACTCTGCTGTGTCGCCGCGCCCTCAGCCTCTGGACGGACCCTGCGTTTCTACAGGCCTGTGTGCCTCTAGAACAAGTGTCCCGGCATGTTGTCGTTTGACAGATGCTTCCAGTACGCGCTGGGGGGCCATGTGTTGCGGGCATGCAGCTGCGGGTCCGTGGAAGGAACCTGGTTGCATTGGCATACTAATTGCCTTGAGCTGTTGGCAGTGTATCTCACGCTGCGCCGTTTTTTACCGGTGCTAGAGGGGAAACACGTGCTGGTCAGGATGGACAGCACGGCGACTATGGCGTATATCAACCGCATGGGGGGTATCCGCTCTTGCCGCATGTCTCAGCTTGCTCGCTGTCTGCTCCTCTGGAGTCATACGCCGCGGAAATCGCTGCATGCCATTTTTTCCCCGGCGAGCTCAACCATGCAGCTGATGCGCTCTCACGGCAGTTTACGCCCGGGAAAATGGAGACTCCACCCCTCGCTGTCCAGCTGTTATGGGTGCGCTCTGGTGCGCTAGCTAACACAGCTGGCCCCGGGGCGTGCGTAAATACGCATTTTTCTCCAGTGAGCCTACTCGCACAGATACTGTGTAACGTCAGGGAGGACGAGGAGCAGGTCTGTTATTGCACCTCTCTGGCTCAATCGGACCTGTATTTCAGCTCTCTCCTCGTGACGGACCCTCCCTGGCATATCCCCTTGAAGAAGCACCTTCTTCTCTGGGACAGGCACCATTTGGCACCCACGCCCAAATCTCTGGAACCTCACGTGTGGTCCATAGATGGAGTGCGGAGGACTTAGGTGACCTACCGGTTCGGTGGTTAACACCGTCACTCAGGCTAAAGCACCCTCTACGAGGCATGCCTACGTCCTGAAGTGGAGTCTATTTGCTGTGTGGTGTATTTCTCTCCGAGAAGGACCCGGACATGCCAGATCAGTGTGATGCTATCCTCCATCAGCTGGCTGGAGCTAACGCTGTCCCCTTCGCACTGATGGGTTGGCGTTACGATCATCCCCTCTCTGAGGACGTGGGGATGACGGCGCGCTGGGAAAGCATCGCCTCATCATCCAGTTCCCAGAGGCGCAGACGCTGGATAATTAATCAATCCTGTCCCCCTCTCATACCTACTTGGAGATCTCTCTGGAGGCATTTCGGTCAGCAAAATGTGCCAGCAATTCGGGCCGGCCCACTCTTACGTTTCCTGAGACGTTTCCGGTTCCTACAGCGTTTCTTTTTTAGAATAGGTAGTGAACCTGCAAGTGCTGCCCACAGAGGAGGCAGACCCAGCCCCTTTCTTTGCTGTGTCCCGTTCACGCTCTGTGCTATGTGACTGCATTAGGCAGCTCCTTTTCTGTTATGATTGGCAGACGGGAAGTGCCGTATCCATACTGAGATTGGCCCACTGGAGAGTGGATTCCATCTCCCTTGCTTTCTGTGCCAGGGTGAGCCGCGTCCCCCGGGAGTGAGAGCGCACTCGACTAAGAGTATTGCCTCCTCTTGGGCGTAAGCACGCGGCGCCTCTCTAACAGACATCTGTAGAGCTGTGGGCTGGGCGACACCTAATACATTCGTAAGAGTCTATAATCTTTGAGTGGAGCTGATTTTCCTCACGTGTGCTGGATACGCCAGTGAATGAGGAAATTCGGTACGGTGTTGAAACACGCTTGCTTTCCCCATTTGGCAAACCCTACAGAGTTCCTCCGAGGCCCCCAGCATCTGACTCAGCGGAGGAGTCAGGTGCCTGGCCCATTACGTTGTTGGCATGCCCACTTGGTCAGTCCGCGTTCTGGGTATAGCTATGCGCGATCCCCATTGGCGATCCCATATGCTTCACTCAGCCATGGTATAGTTCCCTCCTCTTAGGCTCCTCTTCTGTCTTCCCTCCCCGCTAACCATCCTTCATATGTGTACTCCCCCTTCTCAGGGTTAGTCCATATGTCTTCTTGCCACCAGTTCTCCCCATTGGGTAGCAGGTGGCCTCCGCAGCGTCCTCCCTATTGGGACTGCACGCTTTCCCAACGTACTGTTGTATTTTAAAATTCCTAGAAACTTAACTAGGTTTTTTTTTTACGACTCCCCCAAAAATATAAATAAGCCTTTAAGCACTTCACAGGTAAGTAAGGTAAGTTAGGGCCAGGGAACACGTTGGAGAGCTGTGTCGCTGGTGATGATGGTGCGCTCACGCCGAGAGCCTGGCAAACCTCTCACCAGTGATGTGGTAAGGTTTAATCGCTGTGGCGTTTTCCATATATTTCCCCATAGTTTAAGTTTCCACATAGCATTGAAGTTCCCCTACCGCTGGGGAATGAAACAGTTACTACGTAACCCTCGTTCCCCGAGGGGGGGAACAGAAATGCTATGTTCCTTCGCCACAGCTGTTGCGCCTTAGCTGACAGCTGTGTTTGGCTCTTCAGCTAGAAAAGGTGCATCGCGGGCATCTTTATGCAACAGATGATTGTAATTGCTGCCAGCTGTGCACGCTGACGCTGCCAACTCATTGGCATTTCATTGGCCCGTTTTGTTACTCTTTCAGATGATTGGTTTCTGACGAAATCCCCATAGTGGAAGTTTCCACATAGCATTTCCGTTCCCCCCCTTGGGGAACGAGGGTTACGTAGTAACCGTTTCGTTTGTATGGGTGCTGGAAATCATTGAAATTGCTTGAATTTTAATCAAGTGCTTAGATTTTGGATGAAGTGCTTGAAACGGCTTGAAAATGTATTTTTTTTGCTTTTGTATTGCACTTGTGTTGCGTAAAGTTGTGTTCAGTGCACTTCCCAGGACCTTAGAGAAAGTAAATGGCAGTATTTAGTATTTAATGCTGAGCTTGGGGTAAATATGCCATTAAAATGTTTTTTTAGAATACTATACTTTAGAATCCAATAACAATTAGCATTTCATATATTGTTATGAAGTATGTATGTAAATATATCATTTGCCACACTTGAAAAGTTTGAAAATGCACCCAGAAACTGCTTGAAATTTTCTTAAATTGGACCCTGAATAATTGGCACAGCATCATCATTATACTTTCAGTTTTTCTGAAAATCCAACAAAGAATTCTAGAACAGATTCATAGAACAGAAAAAAAGGGTTATCAACTCTTTCCTAGTATTGGGATCAAAAGGAAAGCAATGCAAAATTTGTTATTTTAGAATCCGGCACTGCAAAGTTTCCTGTTGTCTTCACATCCATTCTCATCATTTGGTTTCTGCGTAGACCTACATTCACCCCTCTCATTATTTATTTTACTGCATGCATGAATCAGTGGGCTGGGCTTGAAGCGGGGAGGCAGTGTTTAGCAATACTATTATGTAACAAAGTGGCATATTCCACAGCCTGAAAAAAAATAATTACATAATATTTTTCATGACTTTAGGTGGTATTGGGGAAAGGGCTGAAGGCTCGTGGAAATGTAGAGGACTGGTTGGGAAAGGTGGAGGAGGCTATGTTCTCTTCTCTTAGAAGACTCAGTAAGGCTGCAATTGCTGACTATCAGAGCAAACCCAGAGTTGAGTGGGTTGTGGCTGGACATCCATCACAGGTTTGTGTTTATTTTGGTGTTTATGTGCGTCTCTGAGGCTGCGTTCACACTGCATGCAAATGTAGTCCAAATCAGATTTTTTTTTGCCCATATGTGACTGAGATCTGTCATCATAGCGTGAACAGCACAATCTGCATGTGATCTGATTGATTAATTCTGATTTGTGCATGATCAGCTGCTATATTTACTGACACTTATTTTAGGTTTAAGACATTGAAATACACACTAGTACTAGCAAAACAACCATTTATATTATTGTTATTTATATTTATATTACATTATATTATAAGTTATATTAAACATTTATATTACTGTTGTCTGCAAAAATGGCAAAAATAATAATATTATAGGTAATCTGACAACATGCTTTATTCACATCATACTTAAAATATCATAATTAGTTTACACTGTGTGTAGTTCTTTTGCACATGTGGGCCAGTTTAGGACCATGATCAGTTCACACGGAAAATCTGATTTTGGCCACATTTAAAACAATGTGAACAGTAATGAAAAAAAAATCTGATCTGAAAAAAAAAAGAACCCACTGATTTGAGCACTATGCCTCGCAGTGTGAACGTAGCCTGAGTGTATGAGCATCTCACCTGTTCTTTCCTGCAGGTGGTGTTGACCATCTCTCAGCTCATGTGGTGCAGGGACATGGACAACTGCCTAGAGGGAGAACATGATCATTTTCAGGCGCTACAAGAATTTGAGATCACTAACTTTGAGGTGACATCATAGTCTTATTTTGCCCGATTAAACTCAATTTCTGATTAGTATTATGCATTGCTAAGAACTTAATTTGGACAAATTTAAACATGATTTTCTCAGTATTTAGATTTTTTGAACCCTCAGATTCCAGATGTTCAAATAGTAGTATCTCAGTAGTATTCAAACATTGTCTTATCATAACAAATTAAACATCAATAGAAAGCTTATTTAACTTTCAGATAATGCTTAAATCTGAATTGCTCTAAATCTGAACAAAAATCTTGACTGTTTTTGTTGTCAAGGGTTACATATAGGCTTTTTTGACCAAATTATGTGGATTTTTTTTATTCATTTGTAGTTGCATGGAAGTCATTTACAAATAAGCGGAAATTACTGTACGCTTACTGGCCATGCTAGTTGGTGCACATGTTCAGTTATTTGTTAAAACAAATCTCTGATTTGCCAATCACATGGCAGCAGTGTGGATTTAGGCACATTGATAGCTGTCTGTACTTGTGAAATGTGATTCTTTTGACTTTGAATGTGGCATGGTTGTTGGCGGCTAATGAGCTGGTCTGAATATTTCAGAAACTGCCGATCTACTGGATTTTTCACACACAAGAATCTATAAATTTTAGAGTGAATGGCATCTTTTCTCATGGCCTTTTTAATATCAAAGAAGAATTGCCAGACATATGAAGGATGTGTAGTTGACAAATCTGCAGGAACTGTATGATGCTATCTAGTCCAAAAGCTGTTAGGAAAGTTTTTTTTGCTGTTTTTATTTTTTGTTGAATGTGAACAAAAGAGGTTTCAACTAGATATTAGTAAGGTATACCTAATAAAGTGGCACATGCAAGTGTGTGTATCTATGTTTATGTCTGTCTGTCTGTATTCATCTATTGGTGTGTGTATAAATAGAGACTGAATGCTCTTGCTGCTTTGGTCCGTGGTAATTTGCCTAGTCTTCATCGGAATATCATCACAGCTCTCATCACCATAGATGTGCACGCTAGAGATATCGTCACAGAGCTTGTCAAAGAGCAGGTTTGTGCATTTCCTTATTTTATCACACAGGTAAACCTTGGTATCACCTTGGTTCTCTAGAATGCATATATTTTATTCATATTTGACATCTTTCCAGAGGTTACTGTATGATTTTGAGACCCATCTTTCAATTATGAGGACAAATAATGGGCTCATACACAACTGTTACAGAAGGTGAAAATATAATAAAATATTGGTAACACTTTAGTTTAAGTAACAATTCACACCATTTACTACTGGTTAATTGCCTGCCTATTCTTAAGATATTAACTGTTTGTTAGGATTTAAAAACTATGATCTTATTCTACATCCCTAATCCTATCCAATACCTCAACCCAACTACTACCCTACTAACTATTAATAAGCAGCAAAATAGTAGTTTATTGAGCTAAAAGTCTTAGTTAATGGATTGTTAATAGTGTGAATTGTACATTAAAATAAAGTGTGACCAAAATATTTATGTAGCTACTGAAGCACAGTATGATATGATCTGTAATCAAACAATCAGATAAATTCACTTATCATTCTGTTAAAAAAATTACATCCTCTTTAATCCTAAAAAAGAGGTAAGTATTTTAAGGTGTTCTTTTTACACATGTTCTGTGTACTTACTATGGTAATTATATTTAATTATGCATAGTTACATGCAACTAATCCCCAAAATTACCCGCATTCTAACGCTAAGCATGTAGTAAGTTCATGCAATTATTTAATGTTATTCCATAGTTAAATGAATATAAGTGTACAAGGACCCCTTAAATAAAATGTGTCTAAAATGGATCTAAATAATCAGCGGTTGTGAATTATCCATGAAACATCACATAGTATTAAGATTTAAGTGTATTCAAGTGTAAGTTCTTTTTTATGAATTCATTTATTACATTGTCTTGTGGAGTGTATGTTAGCATGTTAGGTGAAATAGGTTATCCAAGATTGTATTAAATAAAAATAACATCAATTTTTATAATCCCAAATTTATGAGCGGAGCTGTGTTTATTGTTGTGTTCTTGGTTTATTATTTGTGTTCAACAGCATAAACAGCATAAATTGTAATCCTCTTTTGTAACCAATCATTTCAGTACCACTGCATTGTGTAATGGAAATGTCAATGTATTCTGTCTTTGTAGGTGGATTCTAGCAATAATTTCGAGTGGCAGAGGCAGTTGCGATATTATTGGGATGCGGATCTTGATGATTGTGTGGCCCGGATGGCACTCTCTCAATATATTTATGGATATGAATATTTGGGAGCGTGTCCCCGTCTAGTGATCACTCCACTGACGGTACATATTATTTATTTTTTTCGTTTTCATTTCTTCTTTATGATGGTGAGGGATTTGTCAAATACATTATATGAAATACAGTTCCCCATTCATACGGGAACTTCAACATGCGTCTGGAACAGACTATGGGAGTGCGTCAGATGACCAATCACTCTGAAGAGTAAGAAAACGGGCCAATGAAATGCCAAATTGCATTGGCAGAGCTCTGCTCCACAGCTGGCAGCAATGAGCTATCAGCGCTATATAAGCTGCACGCTGTGGAGTGAGCCTCAGAATTTCTGCTTCAGACCCTCTCACGAGACTGAAGACCTAAATCTGCCAACCTGACTAGCGAAGTGTCAGCGCTTATCACCAGTGCAGGAGAAGACGCAACAGCGGCGTTTCATCTGGGTTTTACGTCCCCTGGGCGTTTCACTGGTGTACTAAAAGAGCAGTTTCACACTAAAAGGGCAGAATTCCCTAAGAGAGCACACGGTCGCATAACGCGTCTTTTTAAAGATGTCGTTCCGACCGTGCATTTCTGGATGCGGTGGTTTCCTCTCCCCGGATGACAGGCACGAGCATTGCGTCACATGTCTGGGGGTCCGGCATGTGGATGCGGTGCTCGCGGACAGTTGCTGCCCTCACTGCGAGGGCTTAACTGTTGCACAGCTAAGGTCGCGGCGCACCCTGGCATTAGGGTGCGTCACCCCTGCTGCTCCCCGCCATGCGGTTAGCACACGGGCAGACCTGAGGGTTACAGTGGGGGCTTATCCGTCGCCTTCGGGCCCGCGGACCCCTCACTCCTCAGCTGGCTCTGTCTAAGCTTCGAGTGAGACCGCTGGTCCATCCCCCGGGATGGCCGCGCTTTCATTAGATGACACCGGGGACGTGATGTCCATCGCTGCATCGGAGGGCGGGCTAACATGCTCCGATGAAGATCCGGACCCTCTGCCACCCTCCGGGGTGGTCAGTGCGGCCTCGGGTGTGGAATCGGACATGTTAGCCGTGTTATTCCGGGCTGCTTCGGCCGTGGGTCTGGAGATGGCTTATCCCCCAGCACCACGGCCGGACCGCTTAGATGGGTGTTACGTGGGGGCTAGAAGGGCAAGACCCTCCAAACCCCCCGTCCCTTTCTTCCCGGAGGTACACAGTGAGCTCACGCAGGCATGGAGGGCACCTTTCTCTGCCCGGTCCTCGTGCGCTTCCGCTCTCACCACCCTTGATGGTGGAGCAGCCAGGGGTCATGAGGCGATACCCCAGGTGGAGCGCGCTATCGCGGTCAATCTTTGCCCGCGGGGCGCCTCCACCTGGAGAGGTCCACCCAGACTCCCTTCCAAAGCGTGTAGGTTATCTGAGTCCCTCGTGGCCAGAGCCTACACTGCTGCGGGACAGGCTGCATCCGCTCTGCACGCTATGGCCACCTATCAACGCTACCAAGCGGAGAAGTTGGCTGAGCTGCAGGAGGGTGGTTCTTCCCCGGGCTTGATGCATGAGCTCCGCACGGCAACCGATTACGCTCTCATGACCACCAAATCGGCTGCTCGTGCCCTGGGGAAGACGATGGCCACATTAGTGGTCCAGGAACGCCACCTCTGGCTAAACCTGGCCGATATGAGACGTTGACAAAGCTCGCTTTCTTAACGCTCCTATATCCCAGGCTGGCCTGTTCGGCGACACCGTCGGGGACTTTACCCAGGAGTTCTCGGCGGTGAAAGAGCAGTCCCAGGCGATGGGTGAGGTCATCTACCAGCGGGCTCGGAAAACTGCTCTCCCCGCTGCCCCATCTACCTCGGCTGCTCCTCGCCGAGGGCGTCCACCCGCGGCCCCAAAACCTGCTCCGCTCCCGCTGCCCGCTCCGCCGGCTAAGCGGCAACGCCGAGCCTCCCGCGGGACTGCGACGCCACCGCCCCAGGGCGCCGTTAAGTCCGGTAAACGGACCGCGAAGCGTCCCTGAGACGGGCCATCCGGAGAAGAGGGAACCTGCTCTTTCCTCGGTGGAGGGCCGAGGACACCTACAGTCAGCAGAGACTTTAAAAGCACCACTGCTGGCCTCCAGGCCAGTGGTACCCAAATTTTCAATAAAAGAGCAAATTTCTCTCTCTCCGGATGTGCAAACCCGAGCCCTGCCAGTCTGGGACGCTCCGCCTTCCAGCTCGCAGCGCCGGGCCCCTTCGCCACAGGCTCACGGAGTGCAAGAGGACGGGCTCCTTTCTCTCACTCCAGCCTCCTCGCGGGATCCAGGGAGGAAGGTAAGAGACACTCTCTTATTTTCAGCTCTTCCTCGGGCCGCTCTGCTTCCCGGGGGAGCACTCCCCTCCCGAGCTGCCCCTCCGTTGGCATGTCATTGATCAGTCCGATGGTGCCATTAGCGCGGGCTCTGCCAGCCTGGTTAGCGCTGCCCAGCCCGTTGCGGTGGCTCATGCGGACGATCAGACTCGGCTATGCGATTCAGTTCGCTATCCGCCCTCCCAGGTTCACGGGTGTTCATACTACGAGGGTTTCCCTCGAGACCGCCCCTGTCTTGCGAGAGGAGATTGCTGTCCTCCTGGCGAAGGATGCAATCGAGCAGGTCCCTCCAGCCGAGATGAAACGTGGGTTTTACAGCCCGTATTTCATCGTGCCGAAAAAGAGCGGAGGGTTAAGACCAATCCTAGATCTGCGCAGACTGAACCGTCATTTACACAAAATGCCGTTCAGGATGCTCACGCAGAAGCGCATTTTCCGGTGCGTCCGTCCTCAGGATTGGTTTGCAGCTATAGACCTGAAGGACGCGTATTTTCATGTCTCCATTCTTCCACGCCACCGTCCATTTCTCCGGTTTGCGTTCGAAGGACGAGCATGGCAGTACAAAGTCCTCCCCTTCGGGCTCTCTCTGTCTCCGCGGGTTTTCACCAGGCTCGCGGAGGGTGCCATTGCGCCGCTTCGGCATGCGGGCATCCGCATCCTCAATTATCTCGACGACTGGCTGATCCTAGCCTCGTCTTGCGATCAATTGATTATGCACAGGGACAGGGTGCTTCGGCACCTCGACCAGTTGGGGCTTCGGGTCAACCGAGAGAAGAGCAAACTTTGCCCAGTGCAGAGGATCTCTTTTCTCGGGCTGGAGCTGGACTCGATCTCTATGGTAGCGCGCCTCTCGGAGGAGCGCGCCAGGCTAGTGCTTTCCTGTCTGAGCAAACTCGACAGGAACATAGTGGTTCCACTGAAATATTTTCAGAGGCTCCTGGGGCATATGGCATCCGCAGCCACGGTGACGCCGCTCGGTTTGCTTCATATGAGACCACTTCAGCGCTGGCTTCACGATCGGGTCCCCAGACGGGCATGGCGCGCGGGCACACACCGGGTGCATATCACTCCGCTGTGTCGCCGCACCTTCAGTCCTTGGACGGATCTTGCTTTTCTACGGGCCGGGGTGCCCCTAGGGCAAGTATCCAGGCATATTGTCGTATCGACAGATGCCTCCAGCACGGGCTGGGGGGCCGTGTGCAACGAGCACGCAGCTGCGGGTTCGTGGTTCGGACCCCGTCTGCGTTGGCATATCAACTGCCTAGAGCTGTTGGCAGTGTTTCTTGCTCTCCGCCGCTTTTTACCGGTGTTAGAGCAGAAGCATGTGCTGGTCAGGACGGACAGCATGGCAACGGTAGCTTATATCAACCGTATGGGAGGTATACGTTGTCGTCGCATGTCACAGCTCGCTCGCCGTCTGCTCCTCTGGAGTCATACGCGGCTGAGTTCGCTGCGTGCCATTCATATCCTGGGCGAGCTCAACCGTGCAGCCGATGTGCTCTCACGGCAGCAAACGCTCCGTGGAGAATGGAGACTCCACCCCGGTACGGTCCAGCTGATATGGGAGCGATTCGGGAAAGCCCAGGTCGGCCTGTTTGCTTCTCTCGAAAGCACCCATTGCCAGTTGTTTTATTCCCTGACCGAGGCCCCCCTCGGCACGGACGCGCTGGCTCACAGCTGGCCACCAGGCATGCGCAACTATGCGTTTCCCCCAGTGAGCCTAATCGCACAGACACTGTGCAAAGTCAGGGAGGACGAGGAGCAGGTCTTGTTTGTTGCGCCTCTCTGGCCCAACCGGACCTGGGTTCCCGAACTCACACTCCTCGCGACGGCCCCTCCCTGGCGCATTCCCCTGAGAGAGGACCTCCTCTCCCAGGGACGGGGCACCCATTGGCACCCGCGCCCAGATCTCTGGAACCTCCACGTGTGGTCCATAGACGGAGCGCGGAAGACTTAGGTGACTTACCGGCGGCGGTGGTTAACACCATCACTCAGGCTAGAGCACCCTCTACGAGGCATGCCTACGCCCTGAAGTGGAGTCTATTCACTGAGTGGTGTGCTTCTCATCGAGAAGACCCCCGGACTTGCCAGATTAGCGTTGTGTTATCCTTCCTTCAGGATAAGTTGGAGCGTAGGCTGTCTCCCTCCACACTGAAGGTTTATGTGGCTGCCATCTCCGCTCATCATGATGCGGTGGATGGCAACACGCTCGGGAAGCATAACCTAGTCATCCGATTCCTCAGAGGCGCGCGGCGATTAAATCCATCCCACCCCCCTCTTATGCCCTCTTGGGATCTCTCTGTAGTCCTGGCGGGTCTGCAGAGAGCTCCATTTGAGCCACTCGATTCGGTAACATTAAAACTTCTGTCAATGAAGACAGCTCTGCTGATCGCGTTGGCATCGTTCAAGAGAGTCGGGGATTTGGAGGCATTTTCGGTCAGCGAATCGTGCCTAGAATTCGGACCGGCTTACTCTCACGTTATCCTGAGACCCCGGCCCGGCTATGTGCCCAAGGTTCCTACCACCCCATTTAGAGATCAGGTGGTGAACCTGCAAGCGCTGCCTTCGGAGGAGGCAGACCCAGCCCCCTCATTGCTTTGTCCCGTTCGCGCTTTGCGCCTTTACGTGGAACGAACGCAAAGTGTAAGATCTGGTGAACAGCTCTTTATCTGTTATGGTGGTCGGCCGTATCAAAACAGAGGTTGGCCCACTGGATAGTTGATGCCATCGCCCTCGCTTACCAATGCCAGGGCGAGCCGCGTCCCGCTAATGTGAGAGCACACTCTATTAGAAGTGTCGCCTCCTCCTGGGCGTTAGCACGCGGCGCCTCTATTACAGATATCTGTAGAGCTGCGGGCTGGGCGACACCTAATACATTCGCGAGATTCTACAATCTTCAAGTGGAGCCGGTTTCCACCCGATTACTGGGTAACCCCAGTCAATCGGAGGGAAACTAAGCTCGGTGTTAACAAACGCTTGCCGCGCCATGCTCCCTAACCCGGAGATACGTGCGCATTTCTTATTCTACTAGTAAGTTTCCCACTTGGCGAACCCTAGAGAATTCCTCCGAGGCCCCCAGCACCTGACTCAGCGGAGGAGTCGGGTGCCTGGCTCAGTGTGATGTCTGTATGCCCATTTGGTCTACCCACATGCTGAGGTTTGGTGCCAGCTTGTGCGGTCCCCCCTCTGGGGTGACCCCATACGCTTATTCAGCCACGGAGTGTTCCCCCTGACCAGGCGGACCCGTGTCTTCCCTACCCGCTAACCAGCTTATCATATGTAGTACTCCCCCTCATCAGGGCTAGTCCATATGCTCTATTACCATCAAGTCTCCCCTCTTGGGTAGCAGGTGGCTCCGCAGCGTCCTCCCCCTTCGGGGACTGGCACGCTTTCCCAACGTACTGTCGTAATTTAAAAATCCCTAGTCTATATTAGCTAGGTAAAAGCTTGTTACGACTCCCGATAAAAATTTAATATTCCCATGTAATGGTAATTAAGGGCCTAGGGACGTTGGAAGGTTGCGCTCCTGGTGATGCTGTGCGCTCACGCTATGCTTGGCAAACTTTACATCAGGGGTGTGACGGGCTTAGCTGCAGTGGCGTTTTCCATACAGTCTCCCATAGTCTGTTCCAGACGCATGTTGAAGTTCCCGTATGAAGAGGAACGTCATGGTTACGTCCGTAACCCACGTTCCCCGAATAAGGGAACGGAGACATGCGTCTCCACTGCCACAGCAGCTGAGTCTCCAGCTGTTAGCTGAGTGATCGGCTCTTCAGCAGGCAAAATTCTGAGGCTCACTCCACAGCGTGCAGCTTATATAGCGCTGATAGCTCATTGCTGCCAGCTGTGGAGCAGAGCTCTGCCAATGCAATTTGGCATTTCATTGGCCCGTTTTCTTACTCTTCAGAGTGATTGGTCGTCTGACGCACTCCCATAGTCTGTTCCAGACGCATGTCTCCGTTCCCTTATTCGGGGAACGTGGGTTACGGACGTAACCATGACGTTATATTTTAGTCAGTATAAATGAATTTCCAATCTGAAAAATCCCTGGGAAATGTATGGTCGGCTGTTCAAGCAGTTAACTTTTTATTAAATGATACATTAAATATCTTGGCTTGTTTTTCAGTTTATTGATTATTTTCTGATCCCACAAATCCAGATTCCGATATTGGATTTTATGTCTTAACGTATCATACATAAGAACTGTTTAACTACATATACTGAAAAGTTTACATATACAAAAAAGTTGAACTACATATATTAAAGTGCATATCATCATTCATTCATTTTCCTTCGGCTTAGTCCCTTTATTCATCAGGGGTCGCCACAGCGGTATGAACCGCCAACTCATCCAACATATGTTTTACACAGCGGATGCCCTTCCAGCTGCAACCCAGTACTGGGAAACATCCATACACACTCATTCACACACATACACTACGGCCAATTTAGTTTATTCAATTCCCCTATAGCGCATGTCTTTGGACTGTGGGGAAAACTGAAGCACCCGGAGGAAACCCACACGAACACGGGGAGAACATGCAAACTCCACACAGAAATGCCAACTGACCCAGCTGGGACTAGAACCAGCGACCTTCTTGCTGTGAGGCGACAGTACTAACCACTTAGCCACCGTGTCGTCCAAGTGCATATCAGTTTATGCATAATCTATGTCAATGTAGTGTGCAAATGCATTATTATTATTTGTTTATTTATTTATTTTTATTATAGGATCGCTGTTACCTCTGCCTGATGGGGGCGCTGCAGCTTGATCTCGGAGGAGCTCCTGCAGGTCCAGCAGGCACAGGCAAAACTGAGACCACAAAAGACCTTGCAAAAGCTCTTGCAATCCAGTGTGTGGTCTTTAACTGCTCAGATGGACTTGACTATAAGGTGCCTATCTGTCTTCATTATGAATTTGTTAAGCATCTAGACAACCAAAATTGCACAGCTTTTCCTGTTCAGTGTAAACATTTACAGTATTACACTGAACTGAAATGAACTGTGAAAACTGACTGAAGCAGTTTTAGTTTACTAGAACTTCATCTATGTTAAGCTGCTTTGACGCAATCTACACTGTAAAAGCGCTATAGAAATTATGAATTGAAAAGATGATTCCGAATATGCTACAGTGAATTAAATGTATCTGTCACTAGGAGGCAGCACAGCCCCAACTCAATTCTTTCTACATTATATGAAAACCACTGCAGATCTCTTGCTGAGAGTTTTACCTTGCATGCTGTCCTTATTTATGGCCAGTGTTTAGTGTTTGCTGGGGGAGCCATACAGAATATCATAAAGATGTTTAAGATTCTGACTAGACTTTAAAAATAGGCATAGTCTTTGATTACTGTTTGTCTTTTTATGCTGTCACTGGAACATTATTTTATAATATAGATTTTTATGTACTGTTGACAATTCCTTTCCCTGGACGTTTGCTATAGGTTGGGGGATGTAATTACTGTTCAGTACATGTGGTCCTCTGAAAATGACATACTGTAGATCAATATATGGTTTTTAAATCAGCACTGGCATTCAGAATAGCATTTGAGATCACTGTCACTGGTGCTTTAGTACTACAGAGGGGTCACCAAAACATGATTTAGTGGCTCTGAAAAAATTATATTAATATTTCAAGTTCTGTCTCTTTTAAATACACGTTTGAGAGCAGCATGAAGGAGATCTAGATGTAAATTTGTTTATCAATACACATCATTAACAAAATGATCTTATCTTTTGTACATTTGTAGACTTCATGGACAAGTATAACAACCTCACAACATAGCATAACAAAATAGCATAACTTCATGCTTTCTATGACACTTGTTTAAAAAAAAAAAAAAATCGAAGGATATTTCGTATAAATAAAAATGCGACTTACTAAGAAAAATAAGTAATCACTTTACTTTTTATTAAATATTTTATGCATAATATAAAATTCAATATAAATATCTCACATTTCTGCCTGCTAGTGTTTGTACAGTAAATCTATGGTAATAGTTGGTGAATTGTGGAACAAAAAGCATTATTGCACGTTTCAGTTTTTTTTTTTTTTTGCCAAACAACTACTACTACTACTACAACTAAAACTACTCTTACTTGAGCCCACATGTTAGAATGATGTAATCTGCAGTGAATCTAAGACATGTTTGCATAGGAAAAGAATGGAACATCTCCTAACTGTTAATGTATGCATTATCTGTAATTTGTGCATATAAAAAAGTAATTTAAAATTATATTATTGGTTATATTCACTTTGTGGCAGTGTTAAGGTACAAACTGTACTTGGTTATCTCAGCCCTGTTGTATAATATATAGTATTTTATTTTCATTTGAACCTCAAGGTCCATTCTCACCAAGCATAATAACTATAAAGATAGCGATAGATAGTATTTAAAAAATTGGTCTGCATGTAAAACAACAGCAGAGTTCAGACCACTACTGTAACAGTAAAGATGTAGAGAAACTATATTTTTGGGATCACTTTCAGAATGAATTTTTCCCAGCTAATAAACAATACAACACTAACAGCCAATTAGAATTTATTGAAATACTGTATAAAGAGCTCACGCAATTTAAATCTACAGATGACATTGTGAAGAAGCACTGCTTAATGTTAAGCCCTCTTTTTAAAGATGATTAAAAGATAATGACTATCTAGAAAACTATAATTGACCAGTTATTGGTTATACCATGGGAAAGATTGATAAAAATACATGAAAGTTATGCAAGCCAGCCTAGCAAATTTATGCATAAAAATAAAAGTACCTGAAGTATCGAGTGTTAGTTTAATCATCTTAATGTTCCCTACTTTGAAAATGATGGGGAAAATAGTTTCGATGGGAAAGATCGCTATATTCATTTGATTAGATTAATCTTTAGATAAGTTTTAAATAAAGATTCACTGTTCAGATGTGCTAGTAGCACACTGAGGACATCTGCTGGTAATGCTGATTAAAGTTAAATTTATACTTACAGTTATCATGCTTGGTATGAACGGGCCTTTAGACTGTTAAGCATTCAGCTTGGTTAAAGTTTTAAATGGTAATTGTGTGTTCAGATGATGGGGACGTTCTTCAGCGGTTTGGCTCAGTCAGGTGCCTGGTGCTGCTTTGATGAGTTCAATCGCATCAACATCGAAGTGCTATCAGTCATTGCTCAACAACTCATCACTATTAGAAATGCCAAGGCAGCCAAGGTAAAGCACCTCCCCACACATATGCATGTTTCTCCACATACTGTATGCTGCTCACACCAAATAATGTCCACCTGATTCTTCTTAATGTGTTTGTGTTCTTCAGCTGAGTCGATTCATGTTTGAGGGGAGAGAGATAAAATTGGTGATGACATGTGCAGCTTTCATCACCATGAACCCTGGTTACGCTGGCAGAACTGAACTCCCAGACAACCTGAAAGCCCTTTTCCGACCTATCGCCATGATGGTGCCCAACTATGCACTCATCGCTGAGGTGTGTACTTATACCAGCAGATCTGATCCCAGTAATGATGATAAAACACACTAGGTGAGAGACAGAGAGGTCAGAGATGGTGGGGCTCATGTGTGTTTTTATTAAAAGCTTTTTTCTGTTCATGCGTGTGTTAAGGCTACTTCACACTGCACTGACAGATGCTGAACAATGCCAACAGACAAATTTGATGGGTTTGGTTACAGTAGATCCATGCATTGCCCCTGTTGGCAGAGGACAGCACTTGTTTTTATGCGTATTCATCATTTAGGGTTGGGGAAAAAAGTGACATACTGGGTTCTGGTGATTGTTGTTGTAGTGCGAGTTAGCCTAAACTGAGAGAAAGCTACACTACCACTTTTCTTTCTTGTATTTCCATTTCCATAATAATGTTAGAAAAATCTGATTTAACAAGACGCACTTTATTTCTTGTGAAAAATAATGAAGATAAATTAATTCAATAAATTAAATTAATTATCTAATTAATTTAGATAAATATACCTGAATCACACACACACTTCCATGTATCGATATCTTTATGGGGACTTCCCATAGACGTAATGATTTTTATACTGTACAGACTGTATATTCTATCCCCCTATCCTTAAACCCAACCCTCACAGGAAACAACATGCATTTTGACATTTTGTAAAAATACTTAATTCTGAATGATTTATGAGCCGTTTTTCTCATGGGGGCCAAAAAATGTCCCCATGAGGTCAAAATTTACTAGTATTGCGATAACCCTTCAGATGAGAGAATGTGCGGTTGAGATAACCCTTCAGACGAGAGAATGTGTTGGTTTGTGTTTTTTTTACATATTAAAAATATCACAGGTCTTAAATTATAATAACTTCTTTGTGATTATAGCTTTTGCCTATTGTACTAGTTTAGCGAAAACCATAAGCCGAATACTGTTGCAGATAAAGATATTAATAAATGATTTTAACGGTTACTGAAGTTACCTGAAGTTACTGAAGTAACCCTCGTTCCCCGAGGGGGGGAACGGAAATGCTATGTGGAAACTTCCACTATGGGGATTTCGTCAGAAAGCCAATCACTCTGAAGAGTAATTAAACGGGCCAATGAAATGCCAATGAGTTGGCGGTGTCAGCGTGCACAGCTGGCAGCAATCATAATCAGCTTGTGAATAAGAATGCCCGCTGTGCCACACAACCACACCTTTTCTAGCTGAAGAAGCCGAACTACAGCTGTCAGCTAAGGCGCAATCCCTGTGGCGAAGGAACATAGCATTTCCGTTCCCCCCCTCGGGGAACGAGGGTCACTTCAGTAACCGTTACGTTCCCCAGCGGGAGGGGAACTACAATGCTATGTGGAAACTTCCACTATGGGGAAATCTATGGAAAACGCCACAGTGATTGAACCTTACCACGTCGCTGGTGAGAGGTTTGCCAGGCTCCAGCGTGAGCGCACCATCATCACCAGAGACGCAGCCCACCACCTGTCCCCTGGCCCTAACTTACCTTACTTACCTGTGAAGCACTTAAGGCTTATTTATATTTTTTGGGGAGTCGTAAAAAATACACCTAGTTAAGATTCTACGAATTTTAAATTACGACAGTACGTTGGGAAGCGTGCAGTCCCGATAGGGAGGACGCTGCGGAGGCCACCTGCTGCCCAATGGGGAGACCTGGTGGCAGGAAGACATATGGACTAACCCTGAAAGGGGGAGAACACATATGAAGGATGGTTAGCGGGGAGGGAAGACACGGGCCCGCCTGAGAGGGGGGAACTACACCGTGGCTGAGTGAAGCATATGGGATCGCCAGAGGGGATCGCGCATAGCAGGCACCTATACCCAGAACGCGGGCTGACCAAGTGGGCATGCCAACTACGCAATGGGCCAGGCACCTGACTCCTCCGCTGAGTCAGATGCTGGGGGCCTCGGAGGAACTCTGTAGGGTTCGCCAATGGGGAACTCAACTGAACAGAGTGAAAAAAGCGCACGTATCTCTGTGTTAGAGAGAAAGGCGCAGCAAGCGTGTTACAACACCAACCAAGTTTCCTCATTCACCGGAGTTAACTAGCACACGTGAGGAAACCGGTACCACTCGAAGATTATAAAATCTCGCAAATGTATTAGGTGTCGCCCAGCCCACAGCTCTACAGATGTCTGTTAAAGAGGCGCCGCGTGCTAACGCCCAAGAGGAAGCGACGCTCCTAGTGGAGTGCGCTCTCACCCCCGGGGGACATGGCTCGCCCTGGCACTGATAAGCGAGGGAGATGGCATCCACTATCCAGTGGGCCAACCTCTGTTTGGATACGGCACTTCCCTTCTGCCGACCACCGTAACAGACAAAGAGCTGCTCAGAGGATCTAAAGCTCTGAGTGCGGTCCACATAAAGTCGCAAAGCGCGAACGGGACACAGCAAGGAAAGGGCTGGGTCTGCCTCCTCCGTGGGCAGCGCCTGCAGGCTCACTACCTGGTCTCTAAAGGGAGTGGTAGGAACCTTGGGCACGTAACCAGGCCGGGGTCTCAGGATTACGTGAGAGTAGTCTGGCCCGAATTCCAGGCACGAGTCACTGACCGAAAACGCCTCCAGATCCCCGACCCTCTTGATCGATGCCAACGCAACCAGCAGAGCTGTCTTTAAGGACAGAAATCTCAAGGATACTGAGTCGAGTGGTTCGAACGGATCTCCGCGTAGGCTAGTGAGCACTACAGAGAGATCCCAAGAGGGCATGAGAGGGGGGCGGGAAGGATTTATACGCCTCGCACCTCTGAGGAACTGGATGATGAGGTTATGCCTTCCCACCGTGCCGCCATCCACCGCGTCATGATGAGCGGAAATGGCGGCAACGTAAACCTTCAGTGTGGAGGGTGACAGCCTCCGCTCCAATCTATCCTGAAGAAAAGAAAGCACAACACTTATCTGGCAAGTCCGGGGGTCTTCTCGGAGAGAAGCACACCACTCAGTGAATAGACTCCACTTCAGGGCGTAGGCATGCCTCGTAGAGGGTGCTCTAGCCTGAGTGATGGTGTTAACCACCGCAGCCGGTAGGTCACCTAAGTCTGCCGCGCTCCGTCTATGGACCACACATGGAGGTTCCAGAGATCTGGACGCGGGTGCCAAATGGTGCCCTGTCCCTGAGAAAGAAGGTCCTTCCTCAAAGGGATCCGCCAGGGAGTGGCCGTCGCGAGGAGAGAGAGTTCTGAAATCCAGGTCCGGTTGGGCCAGAGGGGCGCAACTAGCAAGACCTGTTCCTCGTCCTCCCTGACCTTGCACAATAATTGTGCGAGTAGGCTCACTGGGGGGAACGCATATTTGCGCATGCTCCGAGGCCAGCTGTGAGCCAGTGCGTCCGTGCCGAGGGAAGCCTCGGTTAGGGAATAAAACCACTGGCAATGAGTGCTCTCGGAGGAAGCAAACAGGTCGACCTGGGCTTCTCCGAAATGCGCCCATATCAGCTGGACAGACTCGGGGTGGAGTCGCCATTCTCCCTGGCGTGGAAGCTGCCATGAGAACGCATCGGCTGCACGGTTTAGCTCGCCGGGGATGTGAATGGCCCGCAACGATTTCAGTCGCGTATGACTCCAGAGGAGCAGACGGCGAGCGAGCTGAGACATGCAGCGAGAGCGAATACCCCCCATGCGGTTGATATACGCTACCGCCGCCGTGCTGTCCGTCCTGACCAGCACGTGTTTCCCCTCTAGCACCGGTAAAAAACAGGGCAGAGCGAGATACACTGCCAACAGCTCCAGGCAATTGATATGCCAATGCAACCGGGCTCCTTTCCATTGACCCGCAGCTGCATGCCCGCAACACATGGCTCCCCAGCCCGTACTGGAAGCATCTGTCGAAACAACAACATGCCTGGACACTTGTTCTAGAGGCACCCCAGCCTGTAGAAACAGAGGGTCCGTCCAAGGGCTGAAGGTGCGGCGACACAGCGGAGTGATTGACACCCGGTGCGTGCCCGCTCGCCATGCGCGTCTGGGGACCCGATCGTGAAGCCAATGCTGAAGTGGTCTCATATGGAGCAATCCGAGCGGCGTGACAGCGGCTGCAGATGCCATATGCCCCAGGAGCCTCTGAAAGAATTTCAGTGGGACCACAGTTTTCCTGTCGAACTCTTTCAGACAGGTCAGCATCAGCTCGGCGCGCTCTCGGGAGAGGCGCGCCGTCATGGAGATCGAATCCAGCTCCAACCCGAGAAAAGAGATGCTCTGCACGGGGGCAAGCTTGCTCTTTTCTCGGTTGACCCGAAACCCCAATAGGTCGAGGTGCCGGAGCACCCTGTCCCTGTGCATAATCAATTGATCCCGCGAGTGAGCTAAAATCAGCCAGTCGTCGAGATAATTGAGCACGCGGATGCCCGCGAGCCGAAGAGGCGCCAGGGCACCCTCCGTGAGTTTGGTGAAAACCCGCGGAGACAGAGAGAGCCCGAAGGGGAGGACTTTGTATTGCCATGCCTGACCTTCGAACGCAAACCGCAGAAACTGCCGGTGGCGTGGAAGAATAGAGACATGAAAATACGCGTCCTTCAGGTCTATTGCTGCAAACCAATCCTGAGGACGGACGCACCGAAGGATGCGCCTCTGCGTGAGCATTCTGAACGGCAGCCTGTGAAGGCAGCGGTTCAAAACGCGCAGATCTAGGATTGGCCGTGACCCACCGCTCTTTTTGGGTACGATGAAGTAGGGGCTGTAAAACCCGCTCCTCATCTCGGCTGGAGGGACCGGCTCGATTGCATCCTTCGCCAGGAGGACAGCAATCTCCTCGCGCAAGACAGGGGCGGACACGGGGCTGACCCTGGTGAAATACACGCCCGTGAACTTGGGAGGCCGTTTGGCGAACTGAATCGCATAGCCGAGTCTGATCGTACGAATGAGCCACCGCGACGGGCTGGGCAGCGCTAACCAGGCTGACAGAGCTCGCGCTAGTGACATCATCGGCACGATCGTTGACATACCAGCGGTGGGGCAGCGCGGAATGGGAGAGCTCACCCCGGGAGCCATAGGGTCCCGAGGAAGAGCAGGAGGCAAGAGATTCACACTCACCTTTGTCCCAGAGTCCGGAAGGGGGGGCTGGAGTGCAAGAGAAGGGAGCCCGTCCTCTAACACACTCAGAGCCCGTGGCGAGATGCACCGATCCTGCGAGCTGGAAGGCATAGCGTCCCAGACTGGCAGTGTTCGGGCTGTCACATCCAGAGAAGGGGGAAAATGCTCTTTTATTGAAAATTTTGCGCCCGCCGGCCGTGAGGCTAGCAGCCTGGTGTTGAAAAACACCGTTTGCTTCGCTCGGCCCTCCACCGAGGAAAGAGCAAGTCCCCTCTTCTCCGGATGGCCCGTCTCAGGGTCGCTTCGCAGTCCGTTTACCGGACTTAACGGCGCCCTGGGGCGGGGGCGCTGAACGCCTGCGAGGTGCTCGGCACTGCAGTTTAGCCGGTGGAGCGGGCAGAGGCAGTGGAGCAGGTCTTGATGCCGCAGGCGGGCGCCCTCGGCGAGGAGCAGCCGAGGTGGATGGTTCGGCGGGAGGAGCGGTTTTACGAGCCCGCTGATAGATGACTTCACCCATCGCACTCGACTGCTCTTTCACCGCTGTGAATTCCTGGGTGAACTCACCAACGGTGTCGCCGAACAGGCCAGCCTGGGATATGGGTGCGTTAAGAAAGCGAACCTTGTCAACGTCACGCATATCTGCCAGGTTTAGCCAGAGGTGGCGCTCCTGGACCACTAGTGTGGCCATCGTCCTTCCCAGGGCACGCGCAGCCGACTTGGTGGTACGCAGAGCATAGTCGGTTGCGGTGCGGAGCTCGTGCATCAAGCCTGGGTCGGAACCACCCTCGTGCAGCTGGGCCAACGCCTGCGCTTGGTAGCGCTGATACGTTGCCATAGCATGCAAGGCGGAAGCAGCCTGGCCCGCAGCAGTGTAAGCTCTGCTCCCGAGGGACGCAGAAAACTTACATGCTTTGGACGGAAGACGAGGCTGACCACGCCAGGAAGAGACACCACGCGGGCAAAGATTGACCGCAATGGCGCGCTCCACCTGGGGAATCGCCTCGTACCCCCTGGCTGCTCCACCGTCAAGGGTGGTGAGAGAGGAAGCGCACGCAGATCGGGCAGAGAAAGGTGCCCTCCAAGACTGCGTGAGCTCACTGTGCACTTCCGGGAAGAAGGGGACGGGAGGCTTAGAAGGTTTGGCCCTCCTCTTAGCCTCCACGTAGCACCCATCTAGTCGGTCCGGCCGCGGGGCTGGGGGATAAACCATCTCCAGACCCACCGCCGAAGCAGCCCGGGAAAGCACGGCCAACATATCTGCTTCTAGATCCGGCGCCTCGCTCACTACCCCGGAGGGAGGGAGCGGGTCTGGATCCTCGTCAGAATATGACAGCCCACCCTCCGATGCCGCGATGGACATCTGATCCTCGGTGTCATCGAGTGAGAGGGCGATCATCCGAGAGGATGGAACGCTTCTCTCACTCGAAGCTTGGATGGAGCGCGCTGAGGAGTGGGAGGTCCGCGAGCCCGAGGGCGGCGGATTGACTCCCACTGTAACCCTCAGATCTGCCCGAGTGCCAACCGACTTGCGGGGGACAGCAGGGGTGGTTCGCTCTTTTGCAAGAGCGAGCCGCGATCTTAGCTGCGCCACAGATATGCCATCGCAGTGATGGCATGAACTGCCCGCGAGCACCGAATTAACATGCTGGACCCCCAGACATGCAACGCAGTGCTCGTGCCCATCATCCGGGGACGGGAAACCACCGCATCCAGAAACGCACGGTCGGAACGACATCTTTAAAAAGACGCGCTGCTCGACCGTGTTGCTCTTTTAGGGAAATTTGCTCTTTCTTTACTATACAAACCGCTCTTGCAGAACCGGACCAGAGAAACGCCCAGGGACGGGAGAATGAACCCAGCTCGACCGCCGCTGCCTGCGTTGTAGCTCGCTCTGGGACCGGGAGAAACAGCTCGTCTGAAGCCACTCTTTCTCTCTCTCTCTCTCTCTCTCTCTCTCGTGGAGATCTTTAAGCAATACTCTCAGTTGCGTGAGGCTTCTGAAAGCGAAAAGGTGTGGTTGTGTGGCACAGCGGGCATTCTTATTCACAAGCTGATTATGATTGCTGCCAGGTGTGCACGCTGACACCGCCAACTCATTGGCATTTCATTGGCCCGTTTAATTACTCTTCAGAGTGATTGGCTTTCTGACGAAATCCCCATAGTGGAAGTTTCCACATAGCATTGTAGTTCCCCTCCCGCTGGGGAACAATAGTTTCAGGCCCACTGTAATTTTTAAGGACCTTGGATCAGAAGTTACCCTTTGTTTTTATGAATTCCTGAAATGTTGGTGCCCTAAATATTGTGAGCCCAGAGATTTTTAAAAGCTTAGCATAAATGTGTAATGTGAACAAATAGAGCTCATAAGCAATTCAAATGAGTAGATGCTTTGACCCAGAAACAGTATTCTTACATCATGATATTGTCATAATGATAATAAACATTTGTCATTTTATCAGTTTGCCACATTTTGTCCTAAGCAAAAAAATAATGAATCAACTTTTTAGGGGAAAAAGTGTAGTCTCCTACAGAACCAAACATTGAAAAACACAGTTTTAGAAGAATTCTGTTTATTGTATGAGGCTTATTTAAAAGATTCTCAATATTAGTAAACCTCTGTGTCCCATTAGGTGATCCTGTACTCGGAGGGCTTTGAGTCCAGTAAGACTCTCGCGAGGAAGATGACTCAAATGTACAAGCTCTGCAGTGAGCAGCTCTCTCAGCAGGATCACTATGACTTCGGCATGAGAGCTGTCAAATCTGTGCTGGTCATGGCAGGGTGAGGCATTCAGGCTTGATCTACAACACAAACACATTTCGCCTTACACACTGATTTCAGTCTCACATGTTGATTTACATTGTTTATACACCACTGTTCAAATATTTGTGGTCGGTACAATTTATTTGCATTTGTCTGTACAGTTGTTTAATTGAAAACTCAATATTAAAGTCTTAATATTAAGGTTTTAAACAAAATTTTACTAATTACATTTATTTAATAATATTATAATAATATTCTGGGAATGTCTAATTTAAATTTTTAGTATCATTATTTCAGTCTTCAGTGCCACATGATCTTTCAGAAGTCATTCTTATTTACTGATATGGTGTTAAAGATGACATGACATGCTAATTTTACACAAAAGTCTATAACTTACTTTGGTTAAAATTTTTCAATAGTGTAAATCAACACTCTTACCCCATAAAAAATCCCTCAGTCCACAGTGAGCCGTTTCACTTCATATCTCATTAAATGCTAAAGATATGCTGCTTTCCCACCCCTCTCTGAGCCTGCAGAATCACTGCTGTGTTTTAGCTTATCGATCCATTGTTGTGGAGCTAAACCTGCCCAGCACACACACACTCAGTGCTCAACCAAGCCTCAAGGTTCTGCTGACTTTTGTCTGCATGACTGAAATGGAGTATTTAAAGCTGTTTCCACATTATGATTACAAAATGTGAGATCGCACCGGACCATCTCCTGTGCTCATTTATAATAATATCATTGCTTGACATTGCAGCTGCCATTATCAAGGAAAAATGTATTCAAACAAACATATATACATATGAAAAGTGACACTGGTGTATTTAACAAATGCTCAGCTGTAGATTCTGAGATGGTTAGATTGTAAAGCACTGACAAACACAAGGATGGTGATCTGATTTTAAACAGGTGAACTGAAGCTGGTGTTTGTTAACTATAACCAAACAAAACAAAATATACTTATATTTCAGACAAATTGCAAGTATAGCTACATCTTTTAAATGCAATTTTGATGTGAGTCCAGCTTTGTGTTGCTCAAGGTCATAAAGCAGTCCGGTGAACATTGTTTGCACACACAAGCAAGTTTTTGCCCACTCTTTCTGGGACATTCCCTTCATATATAAAACGAATCCATTTCGCTGTTGCCTTTTCTAAAGCTGGAATTCTGTGTAAGGACACTGGTGAGCCTCTTAAGTTACATCCAAACACACAGCTTCGTGGTTTTAATGCAGAGACATTAAAGGCACTATCATTAGCCGCTTTGCTATTTGTTTACAAAAAGAGGTGGGGAGGAGGGCATAGTCCATAGTTTGCTTGGAGGCGGGCACATGTGAAGAAGAAGCTGACTACATAAAAACTGGTATAAAATTTAAACAGGTCAATTACAGCACATAAATACACTAAGACAGTGTTTATAAAATCTAGCTGTGTGTTTTCTTTCCAAAGTGTCTGAGCTGGCAGACACAGCAGGAACCTAACTAAACACAAACAAATCTACAAAAGTGAAAATGTAATTTGATGTCACCTTTCATTCTCTTAGACATTTTTTTCAGTAGTGAAAACATTTGTTTTTTGTGGAAAACGTTTTTTTTTTTATAATACTTTTGCATTGTTTTGCACTCTTTTAGTTTTTATTAAATGTTTGACTTCATCACTATTATCACTATTATTCACTCACTGGCGACTTTATTAGGTACACTTTACTCTTTTACCTTTAGAACTGCCTTAATCCTTCGTGGCATAGATTCAACAAGGTACTGGAAATATTCCTCAGAGATTTTGGTCCATATTGACATGATAGCATCACACAGTTGCTGCACATCCATGATGCGAATCTCCCGTTCCACCACATCCCAAAGGTGCTCAATTGGATTGAGATCTGGTGACTGCGGAGGCCATTGTGCACTCATTGTCATGTTCAAGAAACCAGTCTGAGATGATTCGCGCTTTATGACATGGCGCATTATCCTGCTGGAAGTAAGTGCCAAGAAAATATCCCCCACACCATTACACCACCACCACCAGCCTGAACCGTTGATGCATCCATGCTTTCATGTTGTTGACGCCAAATTCTGACCCTACCATCCGAATGTCGCAGCAGAAATCGAGACTCATCACACCAGGCATTGTTTTTCCAATCTTCTATTGTGCAATTTTGGTGAGCCTGTGTGAATTGTAGCCTCAGTTTCCTGTTCTTAGCTGACAGGAGTGGCACCCGGTGTGGTCTTCTGCTGTTGTAGCCCATCCACCTCAAGGTTGGACGTGTTGTGTGTTCAGAGATGCTCTTCTGCATACCTTGGTTGTAACAAGTGGCCTTTCTATCAGTCTGGCCGTTCTCCTCTGACCTCTGGCATCAACAAGGCATTTGCACCCACAGAACTGCTGCTCACTGGATATTTTCTCTTTTTTGGACCATTCTTTGTAAACCCTAGAGATGGTTGTGCGTGAAAATCCCAGTAGATCAGCAGTTTCTGAAATACCCGTCTGGCACCAACAACCATGCCACGTCACTTAAATCACCTTTTTTTCCCATTCTGATGTGCAGTTTGAACTGCAGCAGATCGTCTTGACCATGTCTAAATGCCTTAATGCAATGAGTTGCTGCCATCAGAATCAGAATCAGAATCAGAAAGAGCTTTATTGCCAGGTAT
>CAIGQV010019068.1:4298958-4332227 GCA_903798115.1 Danio jaintianensis | reverse complement strand
ATATATATATATATATATATATATATATATATATATATATATATATACTGTATTCTTACATAATCCTTTAGAAATCATTCTGAAATGCTGTTTCTATAAATGTTTTAAAAAATATATATATAATTCTTTGTTTTCTAAAAAGTTCAAAAGATCTTTGTTTATTTGAAATAGAATCTTTCACCACATTATAAATCTTCATAATAACCATTCATTAGCTGAAAGGGTAAAAAGGGAAAAAAAAATACCTTATATTTACGCTCCCCTCCACATGGCCATATAATCTTAGCATAACACTCACCATCAGGGGGAGCCACCATTATGTAGAATAAATACCTTTTTCTGTTGTGTGTAGAAGTTATTTTAAGCATATTTGTACAATTTATCTCTTTAAGTATAAAAACAGTATATCTTTTGAACTTTTGATAAATTAATATTTTGACCTAATTCAATAAAACTCAGTGTGGTTTAATTCTTTAGATTAAACCCTGTGTGGCTGAATGTGCTTGAATCCCTACTGTAACCCCCTTTTCTTTTTCCATTAGTGGCATCTTGTCAGACCTCTTCCCTGGCGTCACCATTCCAGAGCATGATTACGGTGTCCTGCAGTCCACCATTCACTCGTCCCTGTGCCAGCGCTCTCTCCAGCCCCTTCCCAGCATCATAAGCAAGGTTATCCAGCTCTATGAGACCATGCTTGTCCGCCATGGCGTCATGCTTGTGGGACCCACTGGCAGCGGCAAGACCACTGTCTACCGCGTGCTGGCAGACACCTTGGATACCCTTCATCATGCCGGGCACCAAAACCCCTTCTTCCGCCCTGTTAAAACCTATGTGCTCAACCCAAAGTCAGTGAGCATGGGTGAGCTCTATGGCGAGGTCAATCCGCTGACACTGGAATGGCGGGACGGTCTAATGGCGCTTTGTGTTCGGGCTGCAGTTCAAGACTTCAGTGACGACCACAAATGGGTGATCAGCGATGGTCCCGTGGATGCGCTGTGGATTGAGAATATGAACACAGTGCTGGACGATAACAAGATGCTCTGCTTGGCCAACAGTGAAAGGATTAAGCTCACGCCTTCCATACACATGATGTTTGAGGTAAAATGCTCAAATGTACACATGCACTCCTTGTATGTTATAGTGCCCCATTATGATATATTTTTTTAATTAAGAAAATTAAAGTGTTAAGTAACCTTGGATTGATGTAAAACTATGTAGGAATTAGGAAACATCCAAAGCAATAGGAGCATTTACAAGAGGAGCACTTTAAATCCCGCACACACATTCTGTTTTCAATCAGAAAGTAGTCACACACGTTTACATGCCCTGCTCTTCTCAATCAGGTTCAAGACCTGGCGGTGGCATCTCCTGCCACAGTAAGTCGCTGTGGGATGGTGTACATTGACCCAGAGGAGCTTAAGTGGATGCCGTACGTTCAGACGTGGCTAACAGGTTTTGCAGAGAAGGTAAAGCTCTAAAACTCTCACGGGACTCACAAAGCCCAGTGTTCACATTGCTTTACAGTCACTGACGCATTAGAAAGAGTCCTAGTTAATAGTTTTATGGGGAAAACATTAAAGAGGAACATCATCAATATGCCTTTACTGTGTGTTTGGAGGTTTTAAAGCTATGTTTCTGGGAAATGTGTGTGTTTTTTAGATTTCCGACCCTGTTCGGGGATATCTGATGGAGCTGTTTGAACAGTATGTGGAAAAAGGTCTTCAGTTTGCATCAAAGCATTGTGTACAGGCTGTTGCACAGGTGGACATCAGTAAAGTCACAACCCTCTGCTGCCTTTTGGAAGCGCTACTGTTCAGCGATGGTGCCCCTAGCCTCAAAATGGTATTATACACAATTACAATTATACAAATGTACAAAATACATTTTAAAATGAATCAGACAAAACAAAATTCTACAGGTCACTATATTGATAATGCGATTCAAATACAAATAGAAAAGAAAACCTAGGATGCATTAAGTTAATCAAAAGAGACAAGAAGATATTTATAATTCTACAAAAGATGAATTTTTTTTTTTTTTAAACACTTTATCAAAAACAAACAAACAAATAAAAATAATAATTAGAAGAAAGATAATGCAAGCAGTGCTACAGTCCTCAACATTAATGATAATTCAAAACATTTCTTAAGCACCAAATGAGTACATTACCATGATTTCTGAAGACTCATGCAACTCTAAGGACTGGTGGAATAGCTGCTAAAATTGTAGCTTTACAATCATTCAAAAGTATATGTTTATTCAAAAAGAAAATAATAAAAAATGTTGTTTGTAATAATACTGCACAACATACAGTCTATTTTAGAATGCAGCCTAAACTAAATGACTAAATGCAGCCTTGGTAAGAATACACATTATCATATGCAAAACCCTGTTTTTTAAAGTGAGGAAAAAGCTAAATGTAATGAAGTTATTTGAGAAAGAAAATGAAATTTTATACTATATACCTTGCTACTGTACTGAGGCCAAAGCAAAGCATTTTAGAAAATGTACTTGCATAAAGTTTTTCCCCCACTCTAAAAGTAATATTAAATATAAAAACCTGAAGAGAAATTCAGATTTATTTGTAAAGGCACATCATTTCATAAGTCATTAAACATAAAAATAAATTCACATTCAAATGTGTGGTTTGTTGCCTTTTATATTTCATTGAGGAGTGGAGAAGAAGGGAAGTGGTGAATTTAAGATGAACAAAGCTCTGCCCTTATAATAAGAAATTCCAAAGAACATTTTTTTTTCTTTTCCTTTCTATTTTCAGCTTTGATTTTACTGTTTATTATACTTATTTGAACAAAAATTACTTTGATTACTTTGAACGGTCACAGGTTAAATGTACAGTGGAGAGAATATCTCATAATGACCTTGCAATACTTTGTAACGTCTATAAAACAATAGCACGCAGATGCAAAACCACTTTTTTTGTCAATAATTAAAGTGGCTGCTTTGTTGTTTTAGCTTTTGTGAAAATATAATCAAAATATAGGTGCTTTTGAGAAATGTGGAAATATTAGCATACAAAGGACTAAGGACTAACTTATAGGAACACTTCACTTTTTTGGAAATAGGCTCTTTTTACAACTCACCTAGAGTTAAACAGTTGAGTTCTAACATTTTTAAATCCCTTCAGCTGATTTCCAGGTCTAGCTGGGGCACTTTTAGCTTAGCATATATCATTGAATCGGATTAGAACATTAGCATCTCCCTCAAAAAAATTAAATTTCAAAAATTTTTTTATGATTTGTTATAATGATCCTATGATAGATTTCTCCTGAAAATAGTCCCCAGATAGATAATTAGGAAACAATGCTGTGTAAAATCCCACATGCTATGGTATGGTAGCAAAGTTCCTTGATTAGTACACCTATCCATATCAACCTAGTAAATTACAACTTTTCATCTTAGTACACAATGTAACTACAGAAGTGTCAAGCTTTAAATAGGGAAATTATAAAAAAAAATGCAACATTTTGAGCGAGATGCTAATGGTCTAATCCGATTCAATGATTTATGCTAAACTAAGCTGAAAGTGCTCACGCCAGATGCAGAGATTGGCTGAATAGATTCAAATATAGTAAAACTTCACTCTTTAACTCTAGGTGCCCTGCAAAATCCCCAAATAATTGTTGTGTGTGTTTTTGCAGGAGTCCAGTAAGTTGAACAATATTTTGTGTCAGACCTTTGTATTCTGCTACCTGTGGGCAGTGGGGGGAAATTTGATTGAAAGCCACTGGGACACCTTCGACACCTTCGTCAGGCAGCAGTTTGAGGACAATAGTGACATAAAGGTACATTTCATATACACACACTTCAGAGCATTTTTATTAAACTGTAAAGTTAGTCAATAAACATAAAGGGGACTCTGTTTTATTGCCTTAATTTATGACAATCATATCAGTTTTCTAATAGCTTCTTATTCTGAAAAAGACACCTTTATGTGCTGAAAGATGTGCAGGAAGAGATTTGTTTCTGCACAGCTTTTCAATCATTATGTTTTCATAATTTTACATAATCCAAAAGGAGGTTATTATTTTTTTACTCAACTTGTTCCATTGTAATGTTTTCTCAATTGCCTTACGGTAGCTATTCCTGTTAAATAACTGATGTGGAACATTGAAGAGACTGCACACCACCTCTGGGCTCTGACCCTGAAAGGAGCACATTAACCTGACAGAGAGGTCATTGTAAATTATATATAGCACCTGACTGGGTCAATTCTCTTTATCGCTATGTCTTCTCATGTGTCTGTTACGTTCATAAATGTGACCTCAGGAATATTTAATGAGAATTGGATCGAAGAAAAAACAATATGTCCCAGACATTTGTATAAGGATAAAAGGGAAGGTGTGATATGTATTTGAGAAGGTCGGAAAGCGATGGAGAGTGTCATTATTAGTATTCCACAGAGCGAGACTGAAGCGTTCGGGAAGGAGGGAGGAGTGGGGGAGTGGAGAAGAAAGGGAGGTGATGAATTTGAGATGAACAAGGGTCCTAGAACCTGCCCTTATAATGAGGACTCACAAAGAATGATTTATTTCTATTCTTTTCTGTACTCCGATTTAGATTTGCTGCATATTACTTCTAGGGTTATTATACTTATTTGAACAAACAAACAAAAAAAAACCTTGAATGATTATTACATAGACAAGCCATATTTAGAAACCAGAGTATCATAGAATGACCTTGCAATCCTTTAACAGAATATAAAAAAGCTTTAACGTCAGCTTTAATGTTTAAAAATATCATATATTGATGAAATATGTAAGTGAAAATGAAACCACATGCTTATGCTGCCCTGTGCGTCATAAAATATTTATGAAGAATAAATGATCATACTGTACTACAATTTACAGTCACTCCTGAATTTTGCGACCTAAAATTACTGATTTTGTAACAGCTTTAAAAAAAAAATGTATGACATTATATTATTTCTTGCTGTGAAAATCCACAAAAAAATATTGTAAAGCTTTCTTTTTATGATCTCAGAAACCATAGACTCGCAAAATCCTGGAGTTACTGATTTTAGTATGTTTAGAATTATTAGAAAAGTGGTGGCAACTGGCAAAGTAAAACAATTTAAAGGATTAGTTCACCCAAAGATGAAAATTCTATTATTAATTAATTAATCCCCATTATTAATTAATTCTATTATTAATAATGTTGTAATGCCCTGAGACCTTCATTCATCTTCAGAATGCAAATTAACATATTTTAGATGAAATCCAAGAGCTCTCTAACCATAGACATAGACAGCACGTGAGACATTTAAAATGGCACAATTTGGATCAAAGCCTAAAAGGGGCAGTTTCAAAGAGTTTCAAAAATATTTGTGTGGTACTTTGAGCTGAAACTTCAGATACACAATCTAGGGATATCAGAGACTTATTTGACATCTAGTAAAAAGGGGCATAATATAGTAGGTCCCCTTTAAAGCTCAGAAAAGGAACCAAAAAAACCTTGTCAAAAACATTATATATGACTTCAGTGGATCAACTGTAATCATACAAAGCTCCAGGAGCACTTTTGGTTACCAGAAAAATAAACCCAGCTTTGTTTGCCAATGTTTTTCTGTGTGCGTTAGAACCCGGCGCATATTTACTACGAGAAAATCACACTTGCTTTTTGTGCTGCTGGCTCCAACGGCAATACATCACATTGCCTGTAGTAAACGCACACCCTGACAACCTGACGAGGAAGAGCTTTGGATGATTACATTTGAACTATGGAAGTCACGTAGAATGACAGTGTTTTTGGTTCCTTTTTTGGACTTTGAACATCTTACAACCATGCCTATGAAGGGTCAGAGAGCTCTCGTTCATATCTCAATTTGTGTTCTGAAGATGAACAACGGTCTCATGTGATTGGAATGACTTGAAAGAGAGTTATTAATAACATTATTTTCATTTTTGGGGGAACTAACCATTTAAAAGGACAATTAATTAGTATTTTGGGGCTGCCCTGTGTTCCTAAATCGAATCCTTTAATATTTTATTAAACGATTCTTGTTCTAAATATGTCTGACAAGTTCTTTAGCATATAAATATTGCTATATTGAATTACATTTTAGTTTGTAAAGATCATCATTTAGTTCTCTAAAACATGGTAAACTGTATGATTTTTTTTGTCACAGAAAAATATTCTAAAAAAATAAAAAAGTCAGTAGTTCTTGCAAAGGTTTCTCACACGGGAGTATTGCCTTACTTCAGAAAGCCTTAAGTATACAGAGCATACCATATTGACTACCTTTATTGTGTTTTATGTTATTGCTTTAAGGCTGTGACACCCCAAAATAACATCAAAGATCCAGCGGCAACAAAAGCCGTCTGTGCTGTTGCTCATGTTTAAGCCACAAAGTTGCGCTTGAACACGCCGCACAAGTACAGCCTATGGCCAACTAGCACATATGATGCCTGTGTTACAGAAAATAACTTCAAAATCAAAAAAAGGAGTCCATATTTGTCACTCAAAAAAGAATAAAAAGCTTACTATTTTAAATATGAATCATTTGGATGACTTTCTTCATTCCATTTCATACTATCATGAAGATATTCATATATTGGAAGATCCAGGTACAATGAATAAGAAGTAGTGTGGTCAACTGCACAACATACAGGATTAAAATGGATTTCAACAAAGATTAAACAAAAATGAAACAGATTACACAGATAAAAAGAACATTTCCATTCTTCAAACATATGACTTTAACAACAATGTCTCTTTAAGGAATGGGTTTATCAGAGTAAATCATATTTGATTTGTGTTCTAGTTGTTCTAGTAAGTATACGGTTCTAAATGATATGCTAAAAGATCTATTAAGAAAATAAGAAAATATTTTACAATCCTTTTAAAAGGTTTACATCCTCAGCTGCTAATGCGTCGTTTTCTTTTTGAGCAGATTATAGTCTATAGTATAACAGACAATAGTAGTGATTTTTTGTAATAGTCTTAATAGTGAATAAGTCCCTCAGTATGAAAAAATTGATCTTAAAATCATGAATCACAATTGCAAACAGGTCAAATACGCAGAAGCCTTTTAAAAAATAAAAGATTGTGCAGAACTTGAAGCATTTTTCTGAGAAGCAGTGGGCAATTTAACTGCCCATGACAAATAAGAGTTCCATAAACAACTATCACAAGACAAAACAGAAAAGTACAGATCATCTAGGTAATTACAGACAATTAAGATTTAAGGGCATGTTTATTTTTGTATAGCAATTTTTTTTATTAATTCAATTATTTGTGAGCATATGTAAACATATGTTATGTGAACTAGCCTATGGACCCTTTTCACAAGACTGTTATGATGCGTTTAACGGTCATCATAATCTTAAATAAAAATTTTGATTAAAAAAAAAAAAACGTATGTATATTTATATGCATTTATGTATGTGTTATATCATCTTTGCGTCAAATTACAAAAAACGAATTATCGCTTATGCGAGGTGTTTCTAGTGCAGTGTCTATGGGAATGAGAGTAAGTTTAATGTTATTCTCTGGTCTGGCTGGCGTCATCAGTATCACACAATTTTTTTTCCTTTTTCTGAAAGTCTTGATAACCCCATCGTGGAATTTTTCTTTTATTATTTCAGCAAATATGGTTGTAGAAAACATATTTGTTGTACTCTCCGATTCACTGCGTTCTAAGTTTACCCAACTATGACGCCTTCCGCTACTGAGAAACCCGGAAATGTGAAAAGGGTCTATTAGGGACAGCACAAATTTGAAACAAAGGAAACTTTTATTATTTTTATTATCTTATTTTGTTATTATGAAAAAAAGTGTTCTGCAATGATGTTTTTACAGATTACAGTAAGTGACACATTTTCTAAATAGGGAAAAGTAGGACCTAAATATTGTGCAGTACATAAAATGCCATAAATTAAGGCAAAAAAAAAAAGATGCTCAATGGCAGCCAAGAAAAAAGTATTAATATTTAAATGAACTCTTTCTTTTACAGTTGCCCAGTGTAGGTGATTTATGGAGTGTCTATATGAACTTTGATATTAAATGTTTGGAGCCATGGGAGAGGATCATTCCCGTCTTCAATTATAACAGTGAGATGCCCTTCTTTGAGATGCTGGTACCCACCACAGACACGGTGAGGTACGGATACCTGATGGAAAAACTGCTATCTGTCAATCACTCTGTACTCTTCACGGGCATCACTGGAGTGGGAAAGGTAAGACTGTGTGTGCTTAATATGATGTGTACAGCAAGTGTTTGTGAAGCAGTAAAGTTTAAGTTCTGGGGCCGGGTTCATGAAAATCTTCTTAAGGTATAAGAAGTGAATATTCTGAGAAGTGCCATTCTTGAAAAAAAATAAAATAAAATAACTCCAATTTGTTATAAATTTGAATTTAATTTTGAATAAAATTAAAGTATCGCTACAACAAATTCATTACATTTTTATAGAATTAGTTGATCATCCTTTTTTTAAGTAGTGGATACATCCTGGTCAAGTTTTTGTATGTAAAGCAATGTAAGTGCTTATTTAACAACAATAATAATAACCTCAAAAGACAATTTATTTACAGGAAAGGAAACAAGATACATTTCTAGTTTTAAAGTTATTTCTTCTTCAGACCCTCTCTTTGGAACACAAATATCTGATAAGCCAAGTAGGCTAGTTTACATAAGTACAGTATTTTAATGCTATAAGTAGTACTATAGTACTACCCAACCTTTGGGGATCATTGACTAGCTGGGTGTTGTCTTAACTTCAATAAGACATTGTTTAAGAGGACTTTTAACAACATTCTTTTCAAGAATTTAAATTCTTAAAATTTAAAGAGATATTTCAACCAAAAATGAACACCTCTTCATTTAGTCTCCCTCATTTGGTTTTAATTTTGAAGAATTCTGGTTGCTGGGACCCATCGGCTTCCATAGTAGGAAAAAAAATTGCTATGGAAGACAATAGGTCCCAGCAACCAGAATTTTCAAAATCAATTTATTTTTTGTATTTGATTTGATTTTATCCATTTATTTTGAACAGAATATCATACACTTTTTCAAACAAAATACATTTCATCATAATCAACAAAAATATTTACTTATCCATATACACTTAAAATAACAAATTCATTTAGCCGTTTCGAAATAGAGATAAAGCACAAGCTTATTATTTTCCCCACCCCATTATCATAATTTGACAAAAAAAGAAACTCAAATTTTTGAACAAGTGAAGGGTAAGTACAGGATGACAGAATATTCATATTGGGTGAACTCTCCCTTTAAGAACAATGGTCCTCATTCACCAATATCTTCCTAGGAGCAATCTATGCCGTATTCATGACACGTTCTTATTATTTACGGCGTTCTTAAAATTGGTGAATCCCATGTCTTCTTAATTAAAACTGTGTGCCAGTTTTCCAAATTAGCCGAGGAAACATCCTAAATATTCCCATAAAAGGGCATGACATATTAGGGCCATGTGCATTTGATTTTAATTTAACATTCAAATTTTACCAATGGAAAAAATAAAACAAAACAAACATCCCGAACTGACATCTGTGGCGTTGCTGTTGCGTGTTGCATTTGCGCTGTTATATCTGACTGTCATATTATACAGCCTATAAAATGCTCTCACATGTTTATTTATTTTTTTATTTTGCAACAAATAAAACACATGCATGTGGTTTCAACAACCAGATGCATTTAGACCTATCCAGTTTTATCTGGAGTGTGGCCCAGACCACCTCCTGCAGTGGTTTTGTGGGATCCAATTCTGTCTTGAATACATTTTTGGTGGGCATTTACCTGCCCTTTTCACAATCAAATTGCTATTTCAGAATATCAGAGAAATACATGACATTACCAGGTATAAAAAAAACCTAAGAAAGCATGACTGGCAAGTTCTTCAAGAAGAGACAGATATGCCATTTTGAAAACAAACGCGACACACATGAAAATATGGGCCTCAAATAGAGCAATCAATCACTAAGCAATGCTGGATTTTATCAACCAATGATTTAAAAAAATAAAAAATAAAAAATAATTTATACTTTTTAAATTATTTTTAAAAGACCACCAATACATTACATTCAAATGCTATTATAATTTAATCGACTTATAATGAACAAAACTGCTATAACTGATAATTTTGAACAAACTATCATCATTCAAATATGTCTACAACTGGTCTGGAGTGTTCATAGATCCTGTTCTTAGTTAATGATAAATTCCAGATATGAAAACATTAGTGAATGTCAGAATCAGAATGAATGTCAGAATGAAAAGTGTGTAAGTAGGGTTTAAGAACAGATTTGTTTGTAAGAATGGTTGGTGAATAAAGCACAATCTTAGGAAAACAGATTAAATAATTGTTAAAAAGATATTTTTGGCAATATAAAATATTCGTAACATTTTTCGTAAGTTAAAAAAGAAAAAAACAAGACAATTACAATAAAAAGAAATGTCTTATTATGAATGTTTTGTGAATATGGCCCTAGGTTGCTTGCTTTTTTATGCATAAAAAGTTTAAATGCATCACGTATACAGTATATGTTCACTATCGAATTTAGAAAACCAAAACACAAAGAAAAAAATCACAATGGGTCAGTTTGACTTAAGTTTTGACCATGCATTTAAATCTTCTTTAAATCTTTAATCTTCTTATCGTTTGTTGGCGCCAATAACCTAGTAGTTAAGTGTGCCGACATATAGCACCATGATGCTCATGGCGATCTAAGTTCGATTCCTGGCTCAAGGTCCTATGCCGATCCTTCCCCTCTCTCTGTTCCCAATGCTTTCCTGTCTGTTCTCCACTATCCTATCCCAATGAAATGTGAAAACCCCTAAAGAATAATTATAAATATTCTTATTTATCAATTATTTTGTGCATTTCAGTCTGTAGTGGCACGGGCACTGTTGAACAGTGTGCAGGAAAAGGCAGGTTATGTCCCCGTCTATATCAACTTCTCAGCTCAAACTTCATCCGCCAGAACACAAGAGATCATTGAGTCAAAACTGGAGAAGAAGAGAAAGAACATACTTGGTGAGGAGCATTTGTATGTGAATATATTGGATCTGTAAAAGGCCATACTAATAAAATGCTGTCTGTGGTTATGTATTTCAGGAGCTCCTGCTAATAAAAAGATTGTGGTGTTTGTGGATGATCTGAACATGCCAAAGCTGGACAGTTACGGCTCTCAGCCCCCTATAGAGCTGCTCAGACAATTCCAGGACTTTCATGGCTTCTACGACAGAGAAAAGTTCTTCTGGAAGGAAATACACGTAAGCATTATGGACACTTACACTAAAAAAAATGGAATCGTGTGTCATGTTTTCTTGAAAGATATTCAAAGATTTGTCCTTGTTTCACTTCACTACCCACAGTTGGGAATCAAAATCTATTTATTATTCAGAACCGGTTTTGTTTAAAAGGAAAATACAAAACAATGATCTCTTCTATTCAGTTATAAAGGTCATCATCCTTCATGTGAATGATGGACAGAACACTTAAATTAAAATAAAAAAAAATTACATAAATGTCTCATCAGTCCATTACAGCTAATTGAGACTATGAGCAATATAAATATTAATATTATTATATATTCATTTGTCTAATTACTATTTGGTTGAGATATTGGTGTTACTGTGATTTAAATAATAACAAAACAACTACTACTTCTACTAACAATAATAGTAATAAAAATATGTACGAAAAACAAAAAAGATTAATCAATGCTGCTTTTAGATACTGTATAGCATTTCCATTTGCTGAATTAATGGAGTTAATAGGGTAATAGAACCAGAATGACCTTTTTTTAAACATTCTCATCCCTACTCCTGAGCAACTGCTTTAAGATCAGTAGTTTGCACATAATCCTAACAGACCACATTCCAATTGTATCAAGTGTTTAAATCACTTAGCATTTTTTTTCAATGTCTGCCTCACAGTTCCCCTCTATGAGCATGGAAAATAATGTATGTTGTAACGTTTATCATATAACGAGCAAGACTAATGCTTAATGTTTGAAGTAGCTGCTCTCATTTTATTGTTGTTTCACCTCGGGAGTGATACTTAATTATGCATTTTTCACATACCAGCATCAAGTAAACCCTTCGCTTGCTGAGCACACAGTCATACACGCATACAAACAAAGATAAAAGTGCATAACATAAACAAGGACAATTATGCGATTTGGCAAGGTTACAGAGAAATTGGGTGATCTGAGACGTTGCAGACGGTCGACCTCAATAATTATAACTCTCGAATATGAGTTTTGATAAAATAAAATATGATGAGAAAGGGGAATAAAATGATGATTTGTGGTTCTCAGGTGAGCTTTGCCCTTGGAGAATCCGATCTGGGTTGTTGTAACTCTTTGGAGACTGAATTTAACACTACTTTGACTTTGACACAGCAACCTGAATGATTTTTCTGTCATTTGAAGAGTAATTGGTCATTAAGTTTTCCAGCTGTCATGAATGCTCTCGTTTTAATTTGGGTTTTAATCAATATTACATTATTTTTTCTAGTAAAGGTTTGATGAGATTAGTTGAAGTGTCAGAAAAATTAAATCATGTCCCTTGGATATTATTTCATATGCACTTATTCACCTTCTTCTTCTCTATTTTTCTCTTCCCTGAAGGATATGACCATAGCAGCCGCCTGTGCTCCTCCTGGTGGAGGTCGTAACCCTGTGACCCCTCGTTTCATCCGGCACTTCAGCATGCTGTGCCTTCCAACGCCCTCTGAAAGCAGCCTCAAACAGATTTTTAAGGTCAGACATATGGTAGCACTCATTTTGAATGAACATTTGACTTTTAATGTCAATGTGAAATCAAAATCGACCTACTTAACTTTCCTAATACATTTTCTTGGACTTATTGTTCATTATTCATTGGTGGAAGTTGTCCCAAATAAACATAGCATAATCTAATAGATTTGTTCGAAACAATTTGACTTTTTACTTGACATTTTTAACCACCTGGCTACAATTTGGTATGTAGTCATGTCCCTCTGGATAAAATCAAGCCTTGCCCTACTTTTTTCTCATTGAATATCGTTTTCCCACTCAGAAATATGTCACATACAGTTGAAGGCAACATTTTTGACCCTGCTTTGAAATTTTTAATTTATTTTCAAATATTTCCCAAGTGATTTTTAACAGAGCATGGAAATTTTCACAGTATTTTCTATCATATATATATATTTCTGGATAAAGTCTTATTTTCTTTATTTAGGCTCAAATAAAAGAACCCCTTAAGAAATGTATATATGCGCTAAAGGTGACATCGGATGAAATTTTCTCATTTGTGTGTTTAGATACAGACAAGTTGAAAAAACATGCAGCCTGTTTTTTTATTAGTGTATTGTGCAATCCTTAGTGTGCTTAACATAGGTGAGTGGGTTTTACAAACCACCTGTAGCAAACACAGTCTTTCCTCTTCCTCTCTATATGCATCAGTCACTTTTCTACAAACACTCCATTACTAGAATTCAATCAATTAAAAAAAAAAAAAAAAAACTGTTAAACTAACTTACACTCATCATTACATTTATGTATTACTCCTCTCTGGTAGTTTAAAGTGCTTATTTTATCTTCATTTGTAATTCGCTTTAGATCGTCTGCTAAATGTAATTGTAAATGTATGCTTTTATACCACTTTTGTAACCACCTGTAACAATAAATCATAGTCCTAAGTATTTAATTTTAAGAATGTGTTCTGTTATGAAGTTGCATGTCCAAGCAGTTTTTGAGTGCATGTTATGTGAAGATCAATTAAGAATCCTGAAGCGTCTGAAGTGTGTTTAGTGGACATGACCCGTAACCTGCATAATTGGGCGTCCTCATTAAGACTAGATGAACTTTAAAATATGCAGGTTTCATCTCTAGCAGCTTCCTGAATAGAAAGTTGACAGCAGAGTATATAATTGGATGTTGGAATGAAGCTGTCCAATGTTCTAAAGCAACAGCTGGAGCTGTCCGTGGTTCTGAACTGACAAACTGTGGACTGAAAATGGTCATTTCCGAAGTTGTGCATAAATCTTGCACACTGGAGCTGCACTTCAGTGGATCATCCTTTAACAGTGGCATTCATATTAAACTTTGAATCAGTTTTAATTTAACTAGAACTAAACTAGCATTTTACCACTGCTCTGCTGTCTGCCTCACTCACTCTGCTTTTATCAGGGATCGCAACAGCAGAATGGACCATCAATTACTCTGGCATATTTTTTTACAGATGGATGTTTTAGCTTTACCTTTACAGGTGGATGCCCTTCATGCCACAACCCAACTCTGAGCTAGTCAGGACTTGGACCAGCAACCTTGAATGTGGTACCCCCTGTGCTACCATATCACCCTTGCTGTCTGCCTAATATGCTGAATATGTTTTACAATCTAAAATATTGTTATGGCTTTTTATTCTTTTTCTTCATCTATGTAAAGCTGTTTTGGCACAATCTACATTGCAAAAGCACTATACAGAGTTTCCACAGGTCATGGTCTGTTTCAGACATTATTCCAGAATTAAACATACGCGCAAAATGAAATATTGCATAAAAAATTGGCAAATAAAGCACTGTTTCCATACTGTCCCATCATGCCCCACTTTGTACAGAAAAACACTTTGCCATTGCTCTGTGTAAATTGGTTTTATGCGCTTGTCAAAACAAAATCACATGACTTTTTTGATGAGCATGCTGGAATTTATTTGGCAAATGTGTTTCCATTGTAGTTTATGCAAATTTTGTTCTTATCTGATAAAAAGTTTATCCTACTCAGTTCTTTTAGCACATATCTTTTTTATGTGCATTTTAAAAATGTATGTGAATCTTGTCATTTCCATTAAGCATTTTTATGCAATAGTGCAAAATGTGCATAAAAATAGATGGATGGAAACATAGCTATTGAAAGTCAGGGAATTTAATATTTTACATTGCGGCGTTTCATACCTATGGTTGTGGTTAGGCTATTTTTTAGCTACATTTTTCATATTTTTCAGCTGACTTAAGTCAAATGCAGTCACCAGACTGTACCTGTTAGCTAAGGCTATTATGCCAGGATAATATAATTTTAAAAAGCTTTGGCTTTGAAATGATCATTTCAAAGATTGGGTGTTAAAGTAAATGACAGAAAATTTAAATATAAATGTAAAACTACTATTGAGATATCAAATATGATTTTGTCCCCACAAAATCCATTGATGTTCTCATAGTGGCTATTAAAATCATGCCAAATAATTAAGCTAAACCAATTAAGCTAAACCATTTGAATATTACCTTATTATTTTAACATTATTTAAATATTACAGTATACATATATAAACACATCAACAACCTTTTTTTTAATAGGATGTCTTGGAAATTCAGGTTTTTAGTCAAAGAAAGTCAGGGAAAAGTCAGGGAATTGGCATTTGGCTTAAAGTGGCTATAGAAATAAAGATGGCTTGATTTGACTTGCATAGCACATTGATTTCTGTTCTTGTATGTGCATGTTTGCAGGCTATTTTGGGTGGTTTCCTCACTGAATTTTCCACGGCGGTCAAGCAGGTGGCTGACAGCATTGTGGATGCTGCTGTTGAGATCTACCATCGCATGAGTGTAGATCTGCTACCTACACCAGCCAAATCCCATTACGTGTTCAACCTTCGAGACCTGTCTAAATGTGTGCAGGGTAAGAACCACAGACAAGTCCATAAACACACTTTGACAGAGGCATGAGGGCATTTGCAAAGAATTTACAAAGACATCTATCCAGCCATTTATATACCACACACTGATCATTGAAATCCTTCAGAATTCAAAATCACAGTTCATTTAAAAACATTGCTTTTTCCCCAGAGTGTTTGGCATCTGTTGTACCTAAATCCACCAAAGGCTTGTAATCAGCTTTCTTTGTTTTAAAGCCCTCAAATGACAAATACAAATGCTCTCTCTTAATTTGAAAGGCACTTTGGGGGGCTGTTAAAATGTTGGCTTAGGACTCATTCAGAGGCCAAATTATAGACTCTCAATAAGAGATACTGTCAATCTAAGCTAAAGCAGACAGCACAACCCCCATCTGATTATGTTTTCATTTTTACCGAAAGGTCACAGGCAAGTTTATCTTTTACTGATATTGATCTGTAGGCACTATATTGATTCTTTACCAGCAGTCAGTCTTGCTATAAATTGAAAGATATCTGTAATAAAGAATCGAATCTGTGTGAATGTTGAACAAAGTCCTTTTTATTCTTTGTCTTTAAACGTGTGTGTGTTTTCTTTGCAGGTATGTTGCAATGTGAGCCAACTACGGTTAGAGATCAAACCCAGATCTTCCGTTTGTTCTGTCATGAGTGTCAACGTGTCTTCCACGATCGACTCATAAACAACGAGGACAAAAGCTACTTCAATACCATGATCTCTGAGATGGCCAGTAAGCACATGACCCTCAAATCCCCTTCAGTGTTAATCTCTCTAGTCCAGGCATCAGTGAAGGTGTATATTATAGGGCTTTTCTCTATTGAAATAATTAACACTGGGTCATTCTAAGCATAGGGTAAATTGAATGCGGGGTTATCTTAACTTTTCACACTCTTTATGTGTTATCATATAATTTATTATTATTATTATTATTAACATTTGTTTGCAGGGGTAACAACTAATCCCTGGTCTTTATATGTATTCATCACATTTCTTTACTCAGGGTTAAAAGTGGGTGTTTAGAACAATGATAACCTGGGGTTAAGCACAATGTGAAAAGCCCTTACAGTATATCACAAAGTATGTGGTCATATAAATTATGTCCAATAAGTCAATAAAAATGTGATTTTATTTTTAAATCTGCATCATAATGTATGTGACCTTTAACCACAAAATCATCTTATGTTGCATGGGTTTGTTTGTGGGAATAGGAAAAAATACATTGTATGAGTCTAAATTATTGATTTTCCTTTTATGCCAAAAATTCTTAGAATATTAAGTTAAGATCAGGTTCCATAAAGACATTTTAGAAATTTTCTTACATAATTATATCAAAACTTAATTTTTGTTTAGAAATATGCATTGCTAAGAACTTAATTTGGACAACTTTAAAGGCAATGTTTTCATTATGTAGAATTTTTTAACCCTCAGATTCCAAATTTTCAAATAGATTTTTAAATAGGCTAAATATTATCATATCATAACGAAACATACGTGGAAAATGTATTTATTTAGGTGGTGTATAAATTTCATATGAGGGTTACAAATATGTATAATTTTTTTAATTTGCTGATATTTTAATGTAGAGGGATTTTTGATATTTATACTTATTGTACTTATAGTCCATGTTAAAATATGTCTATCTATCTAAATATATAAATTTAGATAGAGGCACGATGATCAGATTAAATCAAGATTATTCATTCATTCATTCATTCATTCATTCATTTTCCTTCGGCTTAGTCTCTGATTTAGCAGAGGTCGCCACAGCAGCATGAACCGCCAACTATTCCAGCATATGTTTTACGTAGCGGATGCCCTTACAGCCGCAACCCAGTACTGGGAAACACCCATACACTCTCACATTCACACACACTCATACACTACGGCCAATTTAGTTCATCCAATTTACTTAAAGCGCATATCTTGGACTGTGGGGAAAACCGGAGCACCCGGAGCAAACCTACGCCAACACGGGGAGAACATGCAAACTCCACACAGAAATTCCAACTGGCCCAGCTGGGACTCGAACCAGCGACCTTCTTGCTGTGAGGCGATAGTGCTAACCTCTAATCCACTGTGCTGCCTAAATCAAGATTATAATTCTTCTAATTTTGCAGTGTGACTTAACAGAATAATCTATTTATTTTTTGCTTTGCCTCTAACTTGTCTTCCTTTTTTGAACTAAATATTAGTGTTCTGCCTATTTATCTTTCATCTTGCTTCTTTTGTTCAACAGGTAAATATTTCAGCATAAACATAGAGCCAACATACTTTGTGAATCAACCCATCATTTTTGGAGATTTCATCAAGGTAAAAGTGTTTTTGCAGCTCTCAGTTTAATTTTTTTTTATTGTATAATGCTTTCTGTTTACATTTTACTTTTCACATACAGAAGTTAACCCAGCTAACAATTTTAGTTTATAAAAAAAGTTCCAGTAATGTTCCCATTAAGTTATAAAAACATTTGTTGATGTTCTTAGAATGTTCAAAACGATATTTTTTTAGATGTAGTTTTAGTGTTATAATAAAGAACGTCATTATAAATATATTATGTTAGAACATTCCTGTCACATTTTGAGAATCATTCATCAAGTACAGATAACGTCCTAAAGACATTCCAAAAACATTTTTTAACAATGTTACAAGAATATTCCAAAAACATTACTTTAATAATGTTATGTGCTAACCTAACACTTTCAAGGAACATTAAAAAATGTTCTGGGAACGTTTCCTGTTGTTAGTTAACTAAAACAATCATCTTTATCATCATAAAACTCATCTATTTGTTTAGTCATTTTTCCTTATAGGCACAAAATATTTTTTTTATTAAATGCCTAAAAACCACTAGAACAGTGTTACATATATATTGTACTTATATTATCCCAAATGTTTAGAAGAATTTTCAAATCCTAAGAAATAAGCAGTGAAATGCTGAAAGTGATAACTAGTGAAACGCACCGTGTCAAGTGTCATCATGCTAATGACGTCATACAACCTTGATTTCCAGATGCTTTAATATGTTGGGTGTTTTATCATACTGCACAGTAGTAGCATTATAACAGAACCTTAAAATGCATTTAGTAGCATAAAGGAGCGCTGCTTCTTCCCCACATGTTCACGACCAGAAGAAGTAGAAAGGGTTGACTGTGGCAATGCTGTCTGCATTCTTGCCGCATCTCGGTCATCTCTCAGCAGCAATTGCTTCAACTGTCTGGTTTCACTTCGATGGCTTTCAACCATACTCTGCTTCTTCATACTACCATGATAATAAGTTTTGAATACTTCAGCTCATCCATGATTTCTGCAGGTGTCCTATAGGATGTAAAGAAGACAACAGCTTCCATGATTCAGCACTCTGTCATGTCATCATCAAAATATATCTTTGTTTGTTGTTAATATGCGCCCTCTAGAGCCAAAATTACACACCGCACCTTTAATGACAGGGTTTAGTTAATATTTTTTAATTAAACTATTTCATTTAATTTTAGGTTGGAGCAGACAAGGCTGACCGTGTCTTTGAGGATCTAACAGACATGGACAAGATTCGCCAGGTACTGCAGGACTACCTGGATGACTACAACACAACCTTTGCAAAGGAAACCAAGCTGGTCTTCTTTCAAGATGCCATTGAACACGTGTCTAGGTAAACAAGCAGCTTGCCTTTTCGTCTGGTGTTCACAAAAGCAGGTGTTCAGATGACCCTGTCATTCAGCCTGCGCGTCTGGATCAGTGTACTAATGGAATGCTTTGTCCATCCACCCAGTTGACCTTCTTTTCTTATCGTTCATCTGCTCCTCCATTCCTCTGTCCACAGAATTGCCCGCATGATTCGCCAAGAGCGTGGCAATGCCCTGTTGGTTGGTGTGGGTGGCACAGGAAAGCAATCTCTAACACGTCTGGCTGCTCATATGTGTGGTTATCGCTGCTTTCAGATTGAGTTGAGCCGTGGTTATAATTACGACAGCTTCCATGAAGACCTGCGTAAACTTTACAGAATGGCAGGTGTGGAAGGCCAGGACATGGTCTTCCTCTTCACAGACACTCAGGTACAGCCAAAGAGAAAAAACAAACAAACAAACATTCAAAACATTTTTTGAATGGTCTTCATATGATTTACACCTCATTTCATATTTAAAAATACAAATATGAATCCATAATGGTTACAAAAAAAAGTTGTTCCTCTGTTATTTTTTCATTTTCTTTATTGCTTTATTATTATTTATTTTGTACATATTTAATTAATTTAAAGTTAAAACACTAATATCAAAAAATATGACCTTGATGTACAGTTATAAATATTAATTATGCTAATGATTACATTAAACTGATTCATTATTGGTGTTTTTAACGATTAAGCTAAACTAAATGATCTATAGATGATTTTCTTGGCATTTTGGATATAAAAGTTGGGAAAATTATGTACAATTACTAGTGAATTAATAGTAAATATCCACTATTGGCTGATATGTGTCAAGTGTTTTCTAGTCCCAATTTCTATTCCCAATAATCTGTAAATTTCACTTCTCAACCGATATTCTACCAACATGTTGCTCTTCCCTATTGTCAATTCCAAACAAAAGGGCTAATGTGAGACAAATATTGGCTCATTTTAATTTGTGTCCAACAAAAGCATCGTGACACGTCTGCCCCATTCTGTCCTTTCAGCAGAGGCATCAACCATTGTCTTCCATGGTATTTAAAGCCAGTTTACAAATTAGAATTTTTTTTCTCGTATTTTGGGGGGTTTGTGTGTGTGTGTTTTATTGATGCAACTCAGAATAAGGTCCATAAATTGGAATGTTTGCCCTAGTCTAACCAAAAACCGCACCTCTCTAAAAGTGTCCTGTAACAAATTCACAATTTATGATTTATTGATATTATGATATGAATCTGGATGCAGAAAGGGTTCTTTTTCTGAGCTGTGGAGTAGACAGTAGGTCATCTCTGTTATGACTCTGGGCCTTCTGCCAGTCCTGTAATACTGTCTCATGAAAGCACAGACTGTTACTGCTTTGTGATTCAGCATACAGGGCTCTGCAGCAGTAATGACCCCCTAAATTCTTTTATGAATACATCTTAACGAGACAGACCCAAGCTGCTGCTATAGACAAAAGATACATAATGTGACGATGGTGTGTGTGTGCGTGTCTGTGTGTGTGCACTAATGGGAATCAAAGAATTTGATAAACAAGGTTGAATGGAAAGGCATTCATTTGAGTGTTTGCATAAACAGAGGGAAGTAAGCACTCTTCACTGTTTATGATTAATAGTCACTCACTGATAAATAAAATTGTTTTTCAGACTTGTCCTTTGAGGGTGTGTGACCTTTTAGTTTTATCTCTATACCTGAATACACACTGGTTAGTATTAATTTAACATCTGAAAGGCATGGTTTTGAAAAAATAAAAATAATTTATTCTTTTTTCATAAAATATGACACGATTTTCGATTTTCACAATATCTCTCAAGATATCACAGGTATAATAACCTGAATATCCATGTTAAATATATATCAATAATAAGCATATATATCGCAATATTTGTAGATTTTTTTTTAACCATGATTAAACAGGGCGTCACGGTGGCGCAGTGGGTAGCACATTCGCCTCACAGCAAGAAGATCGCTGGTTTGAGCCTCGGCTGGGTCAGTTGGCATTTCTGTGTGGAGTTTGCATGTTCCCCTTCCTGGGAACTCCAACGTGCGTCTAGTAACAGACTACGGGAGATCGCTAGACGCTCCCCTTCGGGCTCTCCCCGTCTCCGCGGGTTTTCACAAAGCTCGCGGAGGGTGCCCTAGCGCCTTTACGGCTCGCGGGCATACGCATACTGAATTATCTTCACGATTGGCTCATTCTGGCTTCATCTCGGGATCAATTGATTATGCACAGGGACAGGGTGCTCCATCACCTCGACCAGTTGGGGCTTCGGGTCAACTGAGAGAAGAGCAAGCTCTGCCCCGTGCAGAGAATCTCCTATCTCGGGATGGAGCTGGACTCGGTCGCCATGGTAGCGACCGAGGCTCCAGCCTGGTGCTATCCTGTCTGAGTTTATTCAACAGGAAAACAGTGGTCCTGCTGCAAACGTTTCAAAGGCTCCTGGGGCATATGGCATCTGCAGCCACTGTCACGCCGCTCGGATTGCTCCATATGAGACCACTTTAGCGCCGGCTTCACAATCGGGTCCTGAGACGGGCATGGTGCGTGGGCACACATTGAGTGTACATCACTCCGCTGTGTCACCACACCTTCAGCCCTTGGACGGACCTTGCATTCCTACGGGCTGGTGTGCCCTTAGAACAAGTATCCAGGCATGTTGTCGTATCGACAGATGCCTCCAACACGGGCTGGGGGGCCGTGTGCAACAAGCATGCACCCGCGGGTTCATGGACCGGACCTCGGTTACATTGGCACATCAACTGCTTGGAGCTGTTGGCAGTGTTTCTCGCTCTTCACCAGTTTTTACCGGTTCTAGAGCAGAAACACGTGCTGGTCAGGACAGACAGCATGGCAACGGTGGCATATATCAACCGTATGGGGGGTATACGCTCCCGTCACATGTCTCAGCTCGCTCGCCATCTGCTCCTCTAGAGGCACACGCGGTTGAAATCGCTGCGTGCTATTCACATCCCAGGCGAGCTCAACCCAAGGGCAAAGGAGACTCCACCCTGGCTCGGTCCAGCTGATATGGGAGTGCTTCAGGGAAGCCCAGGTCGACCTGTTTGCTTCTCCCGAAAACGCCCATTGCCAGTTGTTTTACTCTCTGACCGAGGCCCCCCGTGGCACGGATGTGCTGGCTCACAGCTGGCATGCGCAAATATGATTTCCTCCAGTGAGCCTAATTGCACAAACTCTGTGCAAAGTCAGGGACGACGAGGAGCAGGTCTTGTTTGTTCCGCCTCTTTGGCCCAAGCGGACCTGAGTTTCCGAACTCACACTCCTATGCCCTGAAGTGGTGTGCTTTTTGCCGAGAAGACCCCCTAACTTGCCAGATTAGCGTTGCGTTATCCTTCCTTCAGGATAAGCTGAAGTGTAGGCTGTCACCCTCCACACTGAAGGTTTATGTGGCTGCCATCTCCGCTCATCATGACGCGGTGATTGGCAACACGCTCGGGAAGCATAATCTAATCATCCGATTCCTCAGAGGCGCGTAGCGATTAAATCCATCTCGCCCCCCCCTCTCATGCCCTCTTGGGATCTCTCTGTAGTCCTGGCGGGTCTGCAGAGAGATCCATTTGAGCCACTCGATTCGGTATCTTTTAAAAATCTGTCTATGAAGACAGCTCTGCTGATCGATTTGGCATCGTTCAAGAGAGTCGAGATTTGGAGGCATTTTGGGTCAGCAATTCGGCCTGGAATTCGGGCCAGCTTACTCTCACGTCATCCTGAGACCCTGGCCTGGCTATGTGCCCAAGGTTCCTACCACCCCATTTAGAGACCAGGTGGTGAACCTGCAAGTGCTGCCCGCGGAGGAGGCAGACCCAGCTCATTCACTGTTTTGTCCTGTTCGCGCTTTGTGCCTTTAGGTGGAACGAACGAAAAACATAAGATCTTGTGAACAGCTCTTTATCTGTTATGGTGGTCGGCAGAAGGGAAGTGGCGTATCAAAACAGAGGTTGGCCCACTGGATAGTTGATGCCATCGCCCTTGCTTATCAATGCCAGGGCGAGCCGTGTCCCCCAAATGTGAGAGCACACTCTACTAGAAGTGTCGCCTCCTCCTGGGCATTAGCACGCAGCGTCTCTCTCACAGATATCTGCAGAGCTGCGGGCTGGGCGACACCTAACAAATTCGCAAGATTTTATAATCTTCAAGTGGAGCCAGTTTCCTCCTGATTACTGGGTAACCTCAGTCAATCGGTCAACCTCCTAACCTGGAGATAAGTGCGCCTTTTCTATTCTGCTAGTAAGTTCCCCGCTGGCGAACCCTAGAGAATCCCTCCAAGGCCCCCAGCATCCAACTCAGCGGAGGAGCCGGGTGCCTGGCTCAGTGTGATGTCTTGTATGCCCATTTGGTCTACCCACATGCTGAGGTTCGGTGCCAGCTATGCACGATCCCCAATGGCAACCCCATATGCTTATTCAGCCACGGTGTGTTCCCCCCTTTCAGGCGGACCCGTGTCTTCCCTACCCGCTAACCAGCTTATCATATGTAGCACTCCCCCTCCTTAGGGCTAGTCCATATGTTCTTATTGCCATCAAGTCTCCCCTCTTGGGTAGCAGGTGGTCTCCACAGCATCCTCCCCCTTCCGGGACTGGCACGCTTTTCCAACGTACTGTCGTATTCTAAAATCCCTAGTCTATATTAGCTAGGTAAAAGCACATTTATGACCTTGATTAAGTTTTTTCTAATATCCCATGTAATGGTAATTAAAAGGCCTAGGTGCACTCACGCTTTGCTTGGCAAACCACACATCAGGAGCGTGACAGGCTTAGCTGCTGTGGCGTTTTCCATACAGTCTCCCGTAGTCTGTTACCAGACGCACATTGGAGTTCCCATGAAGGGGAACGTCCTGGTTACGAATGTAACCCACATTTCCCGAATAAGGGAACGGAGACGTGCGTCTTCACTGCCACAGCAGCTGAGTCTCCAGCTGTTGGCTGAGTGTTCGGTCTTCAGCTGGCAAAAATCTGATGCTCGCTCCATGGACTCCACTGATATATCTCACTAATGACTAATCACTGGCACCTGCTGAGTCGAGCTCTGCCAACTCATTTGGCATTCATAGGCCCTTTTACTTTCTCTTCAGAGTTATTGGTCGTCTAGCGATCTCCTGTAGTCTGTTACCAGACGCACGTCTCCGTTCCCTATTCGGGGAACGTGGGTTACGTTCGTAACCAGGACGTGGTCCCCTTTGTTGGCGTGGGTTTCCTCCGGGTGCTCCGGTTTCCCCCACAAGTCCAAAGACATGCACTATAGGTGAATTGGGTAAGCTAAATTGTCCGTTGTGTATGTGTGTGAATGAGTGTGTATGGATGTTTTCCAGTGATAGGTTGTAGCTGGAAGGACATCCGCTGTGTAAAACATATGCTGGATAAGTTGGCGGTTCATTCCGCTGTGGCGACCCCAGATTAATAAAGAGACTAAGCCGAATAAATGAATGAATGATTAAACAAACAAACAAATAAATAAATAAAGATTTATGTCAAGTTCATATTTAACTTTGGCCCTGTTTCCAGTTGGTTTTAACATGCGTATGTTACCACTCACAAGTGGTCAGCTCAGACACATTTCCACCTGCAGCTAAAATGCCTTTATATGCATCTCTTGTAACCATTTGTTGTCTAATTTCATGAAGACCCTTTCCTGTTGTTTCCTCACTCTCTACATCAGTGTTGCAGGAATTCTCAGGGCCACGCACAAGTATTATTGAATAAACAAACCCATGTTAGACTTAGTTTATACAGTAAGTGAGTTGGAAAGCAAGTGAATAAAAAGGATGTGGATTATAACTGTTTTTGATCATACCCTATGTGTTTTGTTACAATGCAGTTGAAGTGTACTTTCTTGTTGTAGTGAACTTTCTTGTCCCTTGATGACATGTTAGGTCAGTAGTTGGAGAGTAGGTGGTATTTTGTAGCTATCAAACACATGAGCAATCTGATCCAATGTGTATATGGAGTTGTTTGCTTGTCATCAGATTGACAAAAATGAATCTTAATACCAAAGTATGTCTTTGTGTATTTTGTGTTTTCTCAGACTTTGGCTAATTAATCAATGTCAAAATGTAAGTGCAGCTGCATGGAGACATATAGAGTTTTAAAGTATAACAAAAATGCTGTTTTTCTTTCTGTCATCAGTCATCTTCTCCAACAACATCTTATACAGCAGCTATACACTCTATAATTATCAATTTCTTGTCTGGATTTTTTACTGTAAGTTTTGGTGAACATAAAATCTTACTTTTCTAGTATCTCATAAGAAAATTTGCATATTAAAAACATATTTGTCTCAAGGTTTGTCATCTGTGTGCATTGGTAGTGATGCACTAGTTGATCGAAGAATGCAATTTTTTTTTCTCGTCTGTTGTAGATTGTGGTGGAAGAATTCCTGGAGGACATTAACAACATGCTGAACTCTGGTGAAGTACCAAACCTCTTTGAGAAGGATGAGTTAAAACAGGTGCTGGCTGCCATTAGCCCCAAGGCCAAAGAGGCTGGCATCTCTGAGGGAAACAGGGATGAGGTACATGATACAACCTGTAACCATTCAATCTTGCAACATGGGCATAACCAACGCATCTCAATGTAGAACATCACTACAGTTGAAGGCAAAAATATTATCCCTCCTGTGATATTTAAAAATATATATTTTTTAATGTTTCCCAAGTGCTGCTTAATGGAGAGATAATTTAAAAAATATATAAATAATCGTTTTAATCACTAATTTGTAATAATAATAGTTTCCTTTGTCTTTGCCATCATTACATGCAGTACACAATATTTTGCTAGTTATTTTGAAAGATACTAGTATTCAGCTTAAAGCGCAATTTAAAGGTTCACTATAGTTTGGTTAATTAGGCAAATCATTGGACAATGGTGGTTTGTTCTGTAGCCAATCAAAAAATAAACAATAAATAAGGGGATTAATAATATTCACACTAAGACAATTATTTAAAAAAACTGCTTTTATTCCAGCGAAACAAAAAGAAATAAGACTTTCTCCAGAAGAAAAAAAAAAAAATTAGTAAATACTGTAAAAATGTTCTTGCTCTGTTAAACATTACTTGGGAATTATTTGAAATTTCACATGAGGGCTTATCATTTTGCCTTCAACTGTATTTTATCTGCTCTATGATGTTCTTTAGATGCCAGTTGTCTCATCTCTGTTTATGTCTTTTCATGTCAAGGTCTTCCAGTTCTTTATCTCTCGTGTGCGTGAAAAGCTGCACATAGTATTGTGTATGAGCCCTGTGGGTGACTCTTTCCGCTCACGGTGCCGCATGTTCCCATCGCTAGTAAACTGCTGCACCATCGACTGGTTTGTACAGGTCAGACTCCCTCTTCCTATCTCACATTTGAAAATTAATTAAAAACTACCACATTGAACTGCCGCACCTGCAAACCCATGTGCCTATCAAACATATCCAGGCATCGTATGCATTTGAGTAGTGCTTTACTATGCATATTTTTGTGAATAATAATTTGTAATAAGTCATATGTGCTACTGCACATTTAAATTAAGTCATTGTTCTTTATGGATCACACGTTTCATCTTTAGGAAATAGTTTTCAGAGAGAGGAAACGTGTTCACTAAAAGTGATGACAGTGACTTAATTTAAATGTAAACAGGCACAGCACGTAACGGCTTATTACAGATTGTGCCTTGTTTAAAAAAAAAATCTGTGCCATTTACACAGAACAGGTGGTGAGCAGAGTTTCAAACAGCCTGCAAAATGGCCTGTTGTGTCATGCAAATAGTATTTGTCACAAATTTGGGGGGTTTGGTTACATTGTTACTTGATTTGTTTAATGTTTTTAGTGAACCCCCCCCCCCCCCAGCAAATCCAGTATTTAATGTCAAGTATATTCAAAATAGTCAGAATAAGGGATATGGAAAATAAGGATCAGCCATGTTATAAAAATTATTTATCAAAAATGTGTTGTTTTTGCCCAGTTGTAAATGTATTGATTCTTATGCTGGGTTCACATTATTATTACGTATTCGCGCGAATAAACTAAATACATAATCAATGCAATAGAAGCAAATTATTGCGCCATGGCACGGATGATACAGAATGTGTTCCACTCGAGTTCAAATAATTGAACTAAATTAAAAAATTTGCATGAGGGGTAAAACATTCTTTGAGTAAACTAGAGCAAGTGACGCAGTGCTGTGCATTTGGTATGAACTCAGCATTACATAAATAGTGATTTTATTGTAGATAATTATTTTGTTACATTATATATTTCTTTAGATCTCTATATTTTTACTGCTAGCTATGAAACGATGAAATGAACAATTTACCACACAACCTGTGTGTTGCAGAAGAATACACAAATATGTCCTCAAATCCCCCCAACTATTTATGGAGTACATCAGCGTTATGGATGCATCTACTGTATTTTCTAGGGCCAATCTGTCTAGGAATGGCTACCCTAGTCCCTAATATGTTTTTTAAAGAGACACTTATGCCAGACAGGCAGCCGTACACCTTGATGATAACAAGCAGCTCTCATTCATGCTCAAGGCTCATGCTCAACTTTCATTTATTTTCCATGCATTTCACCCTCACTCACTACTGTAGTTCCTTCATTTCAGTTTTCTATTTTCACAGTAATCATAGTTGAGGAGAAGGCTTTTGTCAGTAGCGGATTTACTCATGTCTAAAGATATGTCAGTGTGATTTTGGCCACTTTTGGTTCAGATCCTGAGAGAGAGAGAGACAGAGAGGGAGTTGGGAAAACAAGCCAATGAAACAGCCCAATGAAGTACTAATATAATTCATTGTGTCATCTCAAGTTACATTTCTAAGAGATAATTTACAACACTCATTTCACTTGTATCTTATATCTTATAAGTGTGCTAATAAAGAGCAAGTACTATTGTTTTTATGGATCAGCATAGATTAGAAAATTCTCAAAACTAAATGTGCCCTTATTATGTTTGTTGAATCTTATCTTTTCAGCTATACCTCTTCGTTATACCATTTAAAAAAAATATGTGATGTTAAAAAATGAAATTTTGTTAAATGTAAAAAAATTATTATAGTATGCAAAATACATCTTTATAAAGTTATTAGGTTAAAATAAGCATTTTGAAAGAAACTGGCTATATGGACGTAAATTGCATGTTTATATTTTTATAAATTTGATTTGATTTAACATCTTGACATTGGAACACTTAATATCAGATTTTTATTGCTTTTCTAGTACTAGTAGATTACCAATAGTTTTATTAATCACTTAATTTTATTTTACATTTTCATTTTAATCTTCAATCTTTTTTTTGTAGTTTAAAGGGATGGTCTTGTGGAATTTTTTTTGAAGTCTTAGTTTGTTGTGTGTTCCTGGGGGCGGTGGGTGTATAAACAGAAGGGTTTGTGATGTCAATAACACAAGTCCTCTACCTGCGGTTCACTGTAGACTTTGCTATTCTAGTACTTTAAAAGACAGTTTCTCCCTTTGCATTGAACTTTCAGTGTAGTAACTTTGCAGATGTCGCATATTTTTACACCGCTACATTACACACTAACTAAAGTTAAAAAGCTGAAATTGTATTTTCCATATTTTCCAATATTTTAGTATATCAAGTTTAGTTTTCCTCAAAAATTAGGAAAAACTGTACAACTAGACAGTATAAAATAAGTGCCTCAATCATTTAATCAATTTTAGCCTCCATTCATTTGTTTCATTCGGTTATCTAATGAGGCGCATGCTGTCTGACCTCTGTGAGCTGTCTGGTAGAACGAGGTGTTCTGCTAATTACCATAAAGTGTATATGTGTTGCATTTGCATGTAGAGTGTGTGTTTCATTAGTTGTGTTGTCTATTACAGTGTTGTGTTTGGGTCTAATATATGGCTCCGCTCTGGCCAACTGCAGCTGCTCATTAGCGTTAAACAGGGAGCCAGTATGTCTGTTCACTCTGCTTTTATTTGCTTGTTTCCATCAGCGCGTGTTGTTTACTTGTGCATACAAACACACACTCACACCCGCCCCACATATTTCAAAGTCACCGCTTTTGTTCTTGCTGAATGAATGTAAGAATAGTCTGTTACAATATCGTAAGCATAACCTGCATGCTATTTTTGTACTTGGTTTGTGGAAGGGGATATATTAAATTAGTTAGTAATTATGATTTAAAGGAGTAGTGTACCCAAAATTATAATCTCTCATGTATTCATAAAAAACATTAATATTCAATAAAATATGTTTTCAGTTTAATGCTAATTGTTTGTTACATTGCAGTCATTTTTTGTTTCTTGCATTTATTTTTCAGTGGCCCCGTGAAGCTCTGCTATCGGTGTCTCAGACCTTCTTCCAGAATGTGGAGTTTGGCAGTGAGGAGATGAAGCAGTGCTTTTCAGAGATGTGTGTGGAGATCCATGTTAGCGTGACTGACATGGCTGAACGTTTTTATTCGGAACTGCGGAGACACTACTACACCACGCCGACCTCCTATTTAGAGCTCATTAACCTGTACCTGGGCATGCTGGGAGAAAAGAGACAACAGCTGCAGGCGGTGAGGATGAGTGATGGAAAATGCATTAGTCTCTTATATTGTTACATCATTGCTTAAAGGGGCTATATGTAGAGATGTTCTTGTATTAGTTGTTATTAATGGGCGAAGTGTGAACAGCTTGCAATACAACTTTAGATACGAGACCTCCTCTTTTTTTGTGGAGAACAAACAAGAAGCGCATACTTATACATTGTGCAAGATATGCCAAAATGCTATCGCGTACTATGACTATTTATTCAGTATAGTCTTACATCTAGTGTATAGTCCTAAATAGTCTATAGTCTTAAATATACTTTAAAATCATAATACAGACATCCCATCCTGCCAAAAGTAGGCCTAAAAGCTGCAGAAAGCATCTCGACAGCTCCTATGACCGCTGCCATTTGCACTACAAGTCTTTTACTGTGCCGTTCATGTCATTTAAGGCTTACTATATCACTACATGTAATAAACCCACTGGCTTCCTCGTGCTTCCATGATTCCTGGGATATTTTGTGTAATGTGTGGGCAATAGGGAGCCACTTTGGATATGCAGGAGACTCCCAGAGCTTCGAAGAGAAGTGGGATGTCTGATAATATTTAAAAACTTGTGCAAACATATTCACTTCGCTATGTTTAGATAACAGTTATTTTCTTACCACTGTCATTTTTTTGTGTGTTAATTTTGTTACTGAGAAGGAAACAGTGTAGAACATATATTTACATATTTTATAAGCTCTTAACAGTGTATTTTGCGTCTATGTTATTAGTATATTGCCACAAATGTTTTCCAAGTTCTAATTACTTCCAAAGAACTTTGCTGTGAGTATATTAGGGTGCTGAATCCTGTCAAAGACTATATATATACAAAGACTGTTTACCTGTATCATTATGAATGGGGTTGCGATCTCTGATGTTTGTTTTGACAAGAAAAAAGACATTGCGTTTCATCCCATCACATATTGTGTCTTTCCAGTGTTGTCCTCTAGTGTTTTCCAATCCCGTAAATGAGATTGATAAAAGTAATGCAACAGGTCACTTCAGATTTTGTTGTTGATTTAAAATATATAATTTAACTGCGAGTTCAACAAGCAGTTTTTGAGATTTCTGGATTTTCCCATTCATTTAGATAGGACTTGGTCTTGAATAAACTGCCCAGAGACGTTGCAAATATGGGCGCAGAGTGAACAGACTTTCCTTGAAAAGGACTTTGATCCCATTATGTCTCTTGTACATGTGCATGAGTGCAAATTGGCTGGCTGCGGTTCACTATATGCTTAATAACAAAACTTTCTGAATTCTACAAATAGTCCCCTTATGACTGTGAATTTCAACTGCATTTTTGTAATAAAAAGAGTTGAATATTGAAGTAATGGATGTCAATAATTTGATTTATTAGATAAAAACATCTATTTTAGACAGAAAAAATAAGCAAAAAAGTTGGACTTGAAAGTGCAATGTGCTCTGATCTTCACAGGCACGAGACCGCATCAAAAATGGTCTTACTAAATTGCTAGAGACAAATGAGTTGGTTGATAAGATGAAGCAAGACCTCTCAGCTCTGGAGCCTGTACTTGCACAGAAATCAATCGATGTCAGTGCACTTATGGAGAAACTCGCCGTGGACCAAGAGAACGCTGATCAGGTGTGTACTACTAAAAATACATTCCTCTTATTTTCACAGGAACATCCAAATGTATAATTATGTCTTTTTTATGCATGGCTTGTTTGGAGAGTTTTTGTCTGGGAACCTGGTGGATTTAATTCATTTTATTTTGAACATGGAACTTGCACTCTGATGTGCAAAAAACTGAAAAAAATAATAATAAAGAAATCTGACTAAATGAGGTGCTCTCAGCCTTGTTAAAATGAACTTTGAAGTGGTTCGTGGTTCATATGAGGTGAGAAAGCAATCCAACCCAACAGACCAGTGAACCAAGTGATATCATAATTCATAACGGGAATTGCACAACATAAAAAAGCAGCAGAGTCTGATCCTGTGAGTGAGCATATTAGTTATTGTAGTTGAAGTCTCTTCTTCATAAAATGTTGTATAATTCTCTGTACATTTCAAGAACATCATCCTGACAAGTCCGTAATTCCCACTTAGTTGTACATTTATCTAAATAAATATAATAAATAAATATTTATATATCAATATGACACAACAAGTAAATAAAGCCACATAAACAGAGGCCCTCTGACCAATAAAAGGACAGTGATATTTTGTTGCACTTTGAAATTTTGGTTGTGAACCCAACTCAAACCAAGAAGAAAGCAATGAGCCTATAGGTCTTAAATGCCATAAAAGTCCCAAAACATTTTTTTTGTTTTGTTTTTGATTATACTGTATGAAAGGGTACAAATTTAACATTTGGTCTTTACCTAAAGGTGCGTAGGGTTGTGAAAGAAGATGAAGCTCTAGCTAAGGTAAAGGCAGAAGAGACCCAAGCCATTGCAGATGATGCACAGCGTGACTTGGACGAGGCTCTGCCTGCACTCGACAGCGCCAATAAGGCCCTCAATGCCCTTGACAAAGCTGACATCTCAGAGATGCGCGTCTTTACCAAACCACCAGACCTTGTGATGACTGTGATGGAAGCGGTGTGCATCCTGCTCAGCAACAAGTGAGTTTTATCTTTGCTATATTATAATTGCAGTGCCGGTCCAAAAACCCAGAAATGACTCCAGAATCTAATCTCCAAACTCACTGGGTTTTTCATTATATGGCTGCAAGAACGTCTGTGGTTAACACATTTTATTTTATTCCGCAGCATGAAAACATCAATAATACCCCTCTCATAATTTAGTTAAAGGATTAGCTTACACAAAAATGAATATTACCATGCCTTGCCTTGCCTTGTCTTGTCATTCTGAGATGAATATTCAAGTAAATGAGGAAACCATACTGTAATTATTATTTTTATTTATTATTTTAAGTGCATTATGTTTTCATTCATTCATTCATTTTCTTTTCGGCTTAGTCCCTTTATTAATCCGGGGTCGCCACAGCGGAATGAACCGCCAACTTATCCAGCATATGTTTTACGCAGCGGATGCCCTTCCAGCTGCAACCCATCACTGGGAAACATCCACACACACTCATTCACACACATACACTACGGACAATTTAGCCTACCCAATTTTACCTATACCACATGTTTTTTGGACTTGTGGGGGAAACCGGAGCACCCGGAGGAAACCCACGCGAACACGGGGAGAACATGCAAACTCCACACAGAAACGCCAAGTGACCCAGCCGAGGCTCGAACCAGCGACCTTCTTGCTGTGAGGCGAACGTGCTACCCACTGCGCCACCGTGACGCCTATATTATATTATATTATATTATATTATATTATATTATATTATATTATATTATATTATATTATATTATATTATTGCTGCTCACATCAGGGGCGACGCGGTGGCGCAGTGGGTAGCACGTTCGCCTCACAGCAA
>CAIGQV010019068.1:4276834-4290405 GCA_903798115.1 Danio jaintianensis | reverse complement strand
TCTCTCTCTCTCTCTCTCTCTCTCTCTCTCTCTCTCTCTCTCTCTCTCACGAACGAACGAAGTCAGAGCGACCAGCAAAAGAACTCTTTCAGTAAAATGAGGCTTCTGAAAGCGAAACGGTGTTAAGCGACGTATGTCAGGCATTCTTATACACAACTGATTGTGATTGCTGACAGCTGCGTGTGCTGATGCTGCCAATTCATTTGCATTTCATTTGCCCATTTCATTACTCTTCAGATGATTATCTTTCTGGCGAAATCCCCATAGTGGAAGTTTTCCACATAGCATTGAAGTTCCCCTCCTGCTGGGGAATCTCCATTGGACTGCAGTGTGTCATGTCATAAAACCAGACACGTCGTCATGAAAATATAAAAGTGTTGGATTCTGCATAACTCACAAAAGGGGTTCAGCTGAAGTATTAAAAACTTATGTGGGAAAGGGTAAAATGAACTATGACTGAACAAGATTAGCTTTTACTCACATCCAGACTTTTTTTCTCAGCTAAATCCTGTGAAGCACTGTTGTGAAGTGATAGGCATGTGCTTGTGCTGGTCACACACATAATTTTTCAGAAGCGTTACGCAACAATCAGCCAGGTATGAATTTTTTTTTTTTTTTTTTTGCAAAAATAATTATGATCCAGAAGTACGATTTTGGGAAAATAAATACTCCATGTTATATTTGTTATGTCCAAATAATTTTTTTTAACTTGACCCATGGTTGAGTATTAGAGTCTATTACAACTATTTGTCAGTGTAAATAAATAAATGCATGATATAACATTAGTCCACCTCTTTAATGCATCTAAAAGCATAAGTTCCCAACACAGCCAGCGTAAGATTTTAAATACCTAGTATCTTACATATTTATTTACTAGTTTCTAGTAACCAGGTTGAGATGTCAGCTTGAATTCCATTACTTTGTTTATCTGCTGTTGCTTGCAGAAGGCAGTTCATGATCCAAAAATAGAGATAAACTATCCCCTTCTACAAGAATCAAATAGAGGGTCCATCCCTTTACTGCATTGTTATATATCTCCTTCTGCAGTTTGTGTAACTTTGTTATAGCATTTGTAGTGTTTCCATGTGGCATCTGGTTTCTGTATAGGCTTTTATTCAACACTTGTGTGTTAAAGGCATGAGGCAATCTCTCAAATGTGCAGTTACTGCTGTGTAATTTATGTATTTCCATCATAAATTCCCACTAGCTGCAGGAATTGTTAAAACCCAGAAGAATAGTTTGCCTTGGATTCCCTTAAGATATTCCTATGGGGTTGGCAATAACTTGGCAATATTGAATATTGAAATTAAATTTTGAAATTGAAAATTGAATTTGGCTTAACCATCGTTGAGTGGCTTGTGTGGCCAGTGTGTTAGATTATTCTAATATATAAATTATAGTAAGGATAGTAAAGTAAGAATGTCCACAGTTGTTATGGGGAGAAGACTTTAGTAAAGGTAGTCTAGCACAGTTCTTCAGCAGCAAAGTTAGTGTATCGTCCTTCAAGAATCTTAACCCAAAGATCTCTCTTTGTGACACTAATTTATACCAGCTAGAAAAAAACATTCTGTGTTTACTCAGCAGGTACCTTTTATCTAGCCTAGGCGCATTGGAAATACAGTGCCCATGGAAAGTCATCATACCTTGTGAAAATCTATACCTTTACTCACATTACATCCTGCTTTCAAATGACCTTTGGCATAAAGTTGTATAAAGGCACATCTTAGGAGAAGGCTACAAAAACATTTCAAAGGCTGAAAAAATTATTTGGATTGTGATTTGATTTCAGGCTGTAAGGTTGTTATAGAGTAATTATTTCAAATTGGCATGATTATTTTCTATAGGCACTGTACATGTCTCAGCCCACAGCTTTGCAAAATGTAAAATACATTGGTTCGGGTGCTTTTGGAGGCACATTTCATATAACAAATCCACTAGAAGGCGCTGTCTACATTTTTGCCCATCTAAAATATGTTATTATGGGTATGTTTTGTGGTATGTTTCAGATGCACGTCTTTCTTTGTACATTTACGTGCTTGTAATTTAGACCACTTAGCGATCCACTGACCTAAACGCTTCCTTAAACCCAACCAATAGTATTTTCAAATGCAAATGTAAGAGAAAAGTGCCCTATATACCTTGATTTCACATTGCTTTTCTCTTTTGTGGAACTGTGCTTCATTTGTATTTGAACCCGAGCACTCTGCATCACAATTACAACCCCATTCAAACTAAGCTACCGAGCAAACTTACCACGCCAGATAAGTTTTCCATATGGAGATATACAGATGAGGTAAACATATTTGATTACAAATCATAAACACCATTAAGTGGTTTTGTGGTATTTATTTGGTGTTGTGCAAAGAACTGCATGAAAATAATTCTTTATTTGTTGATAATATGTTCCTTTAAATATCATTAGTGTGAAAAGAAACAAATGCTGTTAGCATCATAATGCCCCGCAGCGTTCATTTTAACTAGAAACTGCAGTCAAATGCGTAAGTATGTTTTTGCGGTTTCACAAAAAATGTAGGCTGAAGCATGTATCTGCAATGAGCCTGTGTTGCTTTTATCAGCTGTTTCATCTGTTGCTTAGTTAATACCCTTTGAGATGTAAAAGGGTCATTTGATTCACTCCCATCAGTTTGTAGGGGTTCATGTATAGGTCATCACGTTTGTAGGATCACACCCCCAACTTACACAGAGATTACATTGTTATTGGAGATAGATGTAATTGAACTAAAATAAACATGATCTTTCAAAACCATTATGTTTACTTTAAAAAACATATCTAATGTTTAACTAAGATCATTGAAGTATCATTTAGTTATGATTACCACAGACCTTATTTTTCTCATTAATTGAAAACTCCATCATAAAACCCATTGGAAAAATCTCAAAGGAACCTACAGTGCTGTGAATTATTATTCAGGGTTTCTGCTTCATTCTATGGAGAACTGTAAACAGAGTTGAATTACCCCAAGGATTTGGGGATTTAGCAATTTAGCATATTATAGTGATGATGAATACCATACACTTTTTTGTAGAAAAATAAACACAATAACCATACCACTTCAGAAAATTGACTAATTATCAGAAATTGATTTAGTATAAATTGCTCTGTAAAATAAAATATTCAAAATTAGTTTTTTTAGGGATAGGTTTGTGTTTTCCTAAATAACTCTGAACAAAACAAACTGTGATTGGTTGCTTTACATGTCTGTCAGACACCATCTTGAGATAACTTCTAGTTTGGCCAGTAAAAAACTTTCTCTAAATATTTGTTAATTTTTTAATATTTATGTCAATTAGGGATGTATAAACTAAATATTTACGTGAACAACTGACACATCGATGACTTAAGTCTTCACATTTTTGACATTTATAGAGTGAATTGTTTTTAAGGTGGCAAACTGGATACATTTTTGCCTTCTACTTTCTTGCATGTTTAAACGATTATGTGTATGTTTATGTGTGTTTTGTTTTGGGATTGCAGCTAAAACCATGGCATTGACTGAAGCACGTCTGGGACGGTCAGGGAAGTTAACATCTGCTCTCGGAGATGAGCAGGTGCGATGGCAGGAAAGCATTACTCTGTTTGAGCAGGAGATCCACAACGTCATTGGAAATGTGTTCATCGCTGCAGCCTGTGTGGCTTATTATGGAGCCTTCACCTCCCATTATAGACAACTGGTAGTGTATTAATAAATCACAATCTCCATTAAATCGATATATATATACATTATCTAGTTATTATATCAGTTGCACGCCCTATGACACATCAAAAAATTATTTCCCTCTTTAGCTTCACTGTATGCCAGTGCTTCTCAGTTCCAGTCCTTGCACCCCATCACTCTGCATATATTGCAAGTCTCTCCCATTTAAAGTTACCATGCAGCATAAGTTAAGATTGTCCCTTTTTCCTCTATCGTTACTGTATGTACATCCACGTAAAAAGTAGGGCAGTGCATTATTTCGTCCTTTGGGAATTGATTGGATTGTTGAAAGATGAGTGTTAATAACAAAATTTAAAAAGAAATGCTCTGATAGCCCGCCTTGTGACCAGAAGTGAAGAAAAGTAATTTTCAGATGGGAGAGAAAGTTATGATGCATGATCAAAGATTCTGAGGGCAAATATTTTTTTTTACAAAGTGCACAGATACATTGTTTCTAACAAGCACTGCTACGTATACATAGCAAATTAAGAAGAGTACATATTGATTTCAGTGTGGCTTTAAAGGCATAGTTGACCCAAAAATGAAAACTCTTTCATCATTTACTCACCCTTGACTTGTTCCAAATGAACCATTGACTTCCAAAATGTGTTTTTTTCCAAAAAATGTCCAATGTTTATCCTACTATCGGAGTAAATAGTTACAGGTTTCCAGCAATCTTCAATATATATATATATATATATATATATATATATAACCTTTGGAACAAGTCAAAGGTATATAAATTATGACAGGGTTTTTATTTCTGGGTGAACTATCTCTTTAACAAACCCAATTCAGTGTTCATTGCTCCCTACTGTACTCATAGAAAATTTCTACTTCTCTTTGGAATATTCATTCACGAGTTTGTGCAAAGCTACTGCCTGCAGTGACTTCACACACAGACGACACTTACTAGAGAAGTGGGAAGTGTGACATTATATACTGTACCTCTGTAAATAAATATAATTTATTTATTCATTCATTCATTTTCTTTTCGGCTTAGTCCCTTTATTAATCTGGGGTTGCCACAGTGGAATGAACGCAGCGGATGCCCTTCCAGCTGCAACCCATCACTGGGAACCATCCATACACACTCATTCACACACATACACTACAGACAATTTAGCCTACCCAATTCACCTATAGCACATGTCCTTGGACTTGTGGGGGAAACCGGAGCACCCGGAGGAAACCCACGCAAACACGGGGAGAACATGTAAACTCCACACAGAAACGCCAAATGGCACACCAAAATGTTATTTGAATGAAACATAAGCACTCCCATGTCCACTTCGCAGGACACTTATGGTCAAAATATATCAAATTGTGATAAGAGAAACATACAAAATGTGCAGAGCTGTGGGTCATGAGGAATTGAGAACCACTGCTATATGCTAACTCTTGTTTTTGGGAAACGTGCATGTGTTTAATGAACATTTTTCTGTTTCCTGTAGCTTATAGATCACTGGATTACACGCTGTCAAAGTTTGGGGATCCCGATCAGTGACAACTTCAGTCTTATTGGCATTCTAGGAGATCCGTATGAGATCCGACAGTGGAATGCCGAAGGGTTGCCCCGGGATAATGTCTCCACAGAGAATGGAATACTTGTGATGCGAGGACGCCGCTGGCCTCTAATGATTGACCCTCAAGATCAGGTGCCCTCTAACATCCAGTGCCTTGTTCTAATTTCCAACAACAAATTCTAATGTAATAGTGAAATTTATAGTTTAAACTGCTTAAACAATATAAACTCCAGCTGGCAGTACCTCACACAATCATTATAACGTTACGGTTACTACGTAACCCTCGGGGAACGGAAATGCTATGTGGAAACTTCCACTATGGGGATTTCGTCAGAAAGCCAATCATCTGAAGAGAAATAAAACGGGCCAATGAAATGCCAATGAGTTGGCGTTGTCAGCGCACACAGCTGGCAGCAATCACAATCAGTTAGTAATTAATAATGCCAGGTGTGCATAGCAAAAACACCTTTTCTATCTGAAGAAGCCGAACTACAGCTGTCAGCTAAGGCGCAATCACTGTGGCGAAGGCACATAGCATTTCCGTTCCCCCCCTCGGGGAACGAGGGTTACGTGGTAACCGTAACGTTCCCCAGCGGGAGGGGTACTTCAATGCTATGTGGAAACTTCCACTATGGAGAAATGTATGGAAAACGCCACAGTGATTGAACCTTACCACGTCGCTGGTGAGAGGTTTGCCAGGCTCCGCCGTGAGTGCACCATCATCACCAGAGACGCAGCCCTCCAATGTGGCCCCTGGCCTGTGTAGCGCTTAAGGCTTATTTTTATCTTTTGGGGAGTCGTAAAATTTGAAATACGACAGTATGTTGGGAAGCGTGCCAGTCTTGAATGGGGAGGACGCTGCGGAGGCCACCTGCTGCCCACTGGGGAGACCTGGTGGCAGGAAGACATATGGACTAACCCTGAGAAGGGGGAGCACACATATGAAGGATGGTTAGCGGGGAGGGAAGACACGGACCCGCCTGAATACCGTGGCTGAGTGAAGCATATGGGATCAACAGTGGGGATCGCGCATAGCAGGCACCTATACCCAGAACGCGGGCTGACCGAGCAGGCATGCCAACAACGTAATGGGCCAGGCACCCGACTCCTGCGCTGAGTCAGGTGCTGGGGGCCTCGGAGGAACTCTGTAGGGTTCGCCAAATGGGGAACTCAACTGAGCAGAGTAAGAAAAGTGCACGCATCTCTGTGTTAGAGAGAAAGGCGCAGCAAGCGTGTTTCAACACCGTACCAAATTTCCTCATTCACTGGCGTTATCCAACACACGTTGTAAAATCGATTCCACTCAAAGATTATAGAATCTTACGAATGTATTAGGTGTCGCCCAGCCCGCAGCTCTACAGATGTCTGTTAGAGAGGCGCCACGCTCACACCCAAGAGGAGGCGATACTCTTAGTGGAGTGCGCTCTCACTCCCGGGGGACGCGGCTCACCCTGGCACTGAAAAGCGAGGGAGATGGCATCCACTATCCGGTGGGCCAACCTCAATTTGGATACGGCACTTCCCGTCTGCCGATCATAACAGAAAAGGAGCTGCTTAAAGTCATAATCTCTATAATGCGGTCACATAGCGCAGAGCGCGAACGGGACACAGCAGAGAAAGGGGCTGGGACTGCCTCCTCCGTTGGCAGCGCTTGCAGGTTCACTACGTAGTCTAAAAAGAAGCACTGTAGGAACCTCGGGCACCTAGGTGGGCCGGGGTCTCAGGAAAACTTGAGAGTGGGCTGGCCCAAATTGCTGGCACTCTTCGCTGTCCGAAAATGCCTCCAGATACCTGACCCTCTTGACCGATGCCAATGCGACCAGCAGAGCTGTCTACCTGGACAGAAATCTTAAAGATACTGAGTCAAGTGGATCGAGCAGACCTCTCCTAAGAGAGATCTCCAAGTGGGTATGAGAGGGGGACAGGATTGATTTAATTATCCAGCATCTCGCGCCTCTGGGAACTGGATGATGAGGCGATGCTTTCCCAGCGCTCCGTCATCCCCGCGTCCTCAGAGCGGGGATGATCGTAACGCCAACCCTTCAGTGCGGAGGGGACAGCCTAGCTCCAGCCAGCTGAAGGAGGATAGCATCACACTGATCTGGCATGTCCGGGGTCCCTCTCGGAGAGAAGTTCACCACACAGCGAATAGACTCCACTTCAGGGCGCAGGCATGCCTCGTAGAGGGTGCTCTAGCCTGAGTGACGGTGTTAACCACCGAACCGGTAAGTCACCTAAGTCCTCCACGCTCCATCTATGGACCACACGTGATTCCAGAGATCTGGGCGCGGGTGCCAGATGGTGCCTGTCCCAAAGAAGAAGGTGCTTCTTCAAGGGGATATGCCAGGGAGGGGCCGTCACGAGGAGAGAGCTGAAATACAGGTCCGGTTGAGCCATAGAGGCGCAATAAACAGACCTGCTCCTCGTCCTCCCTGACATACACAGTATCTGTGCGAGTAGGCTCACTGGAGAAATGCGTATTACAGCTGTGACCAGTGTGCAAAAACGCACCCATAACAGCTGGTCAGCCGGGGGTGGAGCCTCCATTCTCCCAGGCGTGAACTGCCGTGAGAGCACATCGGCTGCATGGTTGAGTTTGCCGAGGATAAGAATGGCAAGCAGCGTTTACCGCCGCGTATGACTCCAGAGGAGCAGACGGCAAGCGAGCTGAGACATGCGACGAGAGCGGATCCCCCCTGTAATCCTCAATCCGCGCCGCACCATTCAAACAGCCCAGCGCGAGATACCTTGCAACCAGCTCCAGGCAATTAATATGCCAATGCAACCGGGTTCCTTCCATGGACCCGCAGATGCATGCCCGCAACACACGGCCCCCCAGCACGTACTGGAAGCATCCGTCGAAACGACGACATGCCTGCACACTTGTTCTAGAGGCACACAGGCCTGTAGAAACGCAGGGTCCGTCCAGAGGCTGAGGGCGCGTGATACAGCGGAGTGACAGTCACCCCGCGCGAGCCATGCGTGTCTGGGGACCCGATCGGGAAACCAATGCTGAAGCGGTCTCATATGGAGCAACCCAAGCGGCGTGACAGCGGCTACGGATGCCATATGCCCCAGGAGCCTCTGAAATAATATCAGTGGGACCACAGTTTTCCTGTCGAACTCTCTCAGACAGGTCAGCATCAGCCCGGCGCGCTCTCGAGGGAGGCGCGCCGTCATGGTGATCGAGTCCAGCTCCAACCCGAGAAGCGGAGGAAGAGATGCTCTGCACGGGGGCGAGCCTGCTCTTTTCTCGGTTGACCCGAAACCCCAACAGGTCGAGGTGCCAGAGCACCCAGTCCCTGTGCATAATCAATTGATCCCGCGAGTAAGCTAACAAGCCAGTCATCGAGATAATTGAGTATGCAGATGCCCGCAAGCTGAAAGGGCGTAAGGGCATCCTCCGCGAGCTTGTTGAAAACCCGCGGAGACAGGGAGAGCCTGGAAGGGAGGACTTACTGCTTGTAAGGCAGCGGGTCAAAACTCGCAGAACTAGGATTGGTCATAACCCACCTCTTTTTTAGGGTACGATGAAGTACAGACTAAAAAGCCCATACCTCATCTCAGCTGGAGGGACCGGCTCGATTGCATCCTTTGCCAGGAGGACAGCAATCTCCTCGCGCAAGACAGGGGCGGACACAGGGCTGACACCTGGTGTAATACACGCCCGTGAACTTGGGGGACCGTTTAGCGAACTGAATCGCATAGCCGAATGAGCCATCGTGACGGGCTGGGCAGCGCTAACCAGGCTGGCAGAGCCCACGCGAGTGACATCATTGGCGTAATCACTGACGCACCAGCGGTGGGGCAGCACGGGATGGGAGAGCTCACCCTGGGAGGCGCGCGTCCCGAGGAAGAGCGAAAGATAAGAGGTTTAATCTTAACTTCGTCCCAAGAGCCCGCAGGGCGGCTGGGAGTGCGAGAGAAAGGAGCCTGTCCTCTGGCACTCTCGAAGCCTGTGGCGAAGAGCACCGATCCTGAGAGCTGGAAGGCATAGCGTCCCATGGTGGCAGTGTTCGGGCTATCACACATGGAGAAAGGAAAAATTACTCTTATAAAATTTAGTAGCCATACGGCCATAAGTTAATGACATGTGTTGTCCCTGGCCCTCCGCCAGGGAAAGAGCAAACCTCCTTTTCTCCGAGTGGCCCGTCTCAGGGATGCTTCGCGGTCCTTACTGGACTTAGCGGCGCCCTGAGGCGGGGGCGGTGATCGTCTGTGAGGTGCTCAACGCTGCCGCTTAACCGGTTGAACGGACAGGGCGGCGGAGCAGATTTTGGAGCCACAGACGAGCGCCCCGGCGAGGAGCAGCCAAAGTGGACGATTCAACGGGGGAGCGGTTTTTGAGCCCGCCGATCGCAACTCACCAACGGTGTCGCCGAACAGCCCAGCCTGGGATATGGGTGTGTTAAGAAAGTGAACTTTGTCAACGTCACGCATATCTGCCAGGTTTAGCCAGAGGTGGCGTTCCTGGACCACTAGTGTGGTCATCGTCCTTCCCAGGGCACTCCCAGCCGACCTGGTGTTTTTAGAGCAAAGTCGGTTGCAGTGCGTAGTGCATTAAGCCTGGGTCGGAACCTTCCTCGTGCTGCTGGGCCAATGCTTGCGCCAGCCATAGCAAGCAAAATGGAAGCAGCCTGGCCCGCAGCAGTGTAGGCTCTGGCCCCAAGGGACGCAGACAACCTACATGCTTTGGACGGGAGCCGAGGCTAACCACGCCAGGAAGGGGCACCACACGGGCAAGATTGATTGTGCTAGCACACTCGACCTGGGGATTCGCCTCATAACCCCTGGCTGCTCCGTCATCGAGGAAGGTGAGGGCGGAGTGCATGCAGACCGGGCAGAAAAAGGTGCCCTCAGCGCTGCGTGAACTTACTGTGCACCTCCGGGAAGAAGGGGACGGGAGGCTTAGAGGGTTTCCCCTTCTTATCCTCCACGTAACACCTGTCTAATCGGTCCAGCCATCTCCAGCCTCGTCTCCGAAGCAGCCCGGGTTAGCACGGCCATCATATCAGATGCCATATCCGGAGCCTCGCTTACCACCCCTGAGGGAGGAAGCGGGTCAGAATTGTCATCGGAAAACGACAGCCCACCCTCCGATGCACCGATGGACATCTGGTCCTCTGTGTCATCGAGTGAGAGGGCGACCATCCCGAAGGATGCACTGCAATACAGTGCTCGTGCCCATCATCCGTGGACAGGAAACCACCGCATCCAGACCGTGTTGCTCTTTCAGGAGAATTGCTTAAATTTATACACACCGCTCTTGAAGTACCAGTCCAGCGAAACGCCCAGGGACGGGAAAAACCCAGCTCGACCACCGCTGCATGCGTTGTTGCTCGCACTGGAACCGGAAGAAATAGCCTCTCAGAAGACGGCAGCTTTCTCTCACTCTCTGTCAAACGAAGTCGGAGTAAGACAGCAAAACGTCACTTTCAGACTGCACATGAGGCTTCTGAAAGCGAAAAAGGTGTTTTTGCAATGCACACCTGGCATTCTTATTCACTAACTGATTGTGATTGCTGCCAGCTGTGTGCGCTGACACCGCCAACTCATTGGCATTTCATTGGCCCGTTTTATTTCTCTTTAGATGATTGGCTTTCTGACGAAATCCCCATAGTGGAAGTTTCCACATAGCATTTGCGTTCCCCTCCCGCTGGGGAACTCATTTATCTCTCTCTGAGAGAGTTATTTTCAGAGTAAATGGAAGCCAAAGAGTTCCTATGACAAGAGACTTATGGCAGGCAAAACAGCTGCCACACACTGTTTTAAGATGGTAGTTATAGTTTACCTCATGCAAACTTGACAGTGGCATAAATTTTTATGGTAGCAAGCACAGACTTTCTCTATTGGTGTGGCCAATCAATGTTAGCGCAGTCTCATGAGCTGCATGGATAAGCTCAGGAGGAGCTTCTTCTCCCAAGCCCCCTGAATACTTAATGAGAACACTGCCAAAGAGACTGTATGATACCACAAAAACCATGGACTTTTTTTTTTTCATATTTCCAGGTTGCTCAAGAGTGGAAGTCGTCATAGTTGGGTAAACTTGGAGAGCAATGAATGGGAGAGCATCACAAATGCATTTTTTTTGCATTCTTATTTGTATAAATAGCAAAAGAAAAAAAGTCAATGCTAGCAGTCAGAACACAGAACAATGTCAAATTTACTGTCACTCTCACAGACGCTGCATTAGAAACACCCTTTCATTAGCTTTAAAAAAATTTTTTTTGTGTAATTTGATGCGAAGGTGATGTAATTCAAAGTATAGATTTATAAAAATACATATGTTAAATCTAAATATAATAAACCTGAGAATTTACGATTCAGATAACTGTTGACTCACATAATCGGTCCTGTAAAAAGGGTCCAAATCAGATCCATACTATAGACCATTTTGAGGGATGTAAACAAAGCAATGGTCCCAACGCATTTCCTGTTTTACATTTTTAATTTCTACAGCTTCCGAGAATCCAGAGATTATATTGATAAATAATGTTATAATAGCCTCTCAGCAAGAAGGTTGCTGGTTCGAGCCTCGTCTGGGTCAGTTGGCATTTCTGTGTGGAGTTTGCATGTTCTCCCCGTGTTCGCGTGGGTTTCCTCTGGGTGCTCCGGTTTCCCCCACAAGTCCAAAGACATGCGCTATAGGTGAATTGGGTAAGCTAAAATTGTCCATAGTGTATGTATGTGTGTGAATTTCCCAGTGATGGGTTGCGGCTGGAGGGGCATTCGCTGCGTAAAACATATGCTGGATAAGTTGGCGGTTCATTCCGCTGTGGCGACCCCAGATTAATAAAGGCACTAAGCCGAAAAGAAAATGAATGAATGAATGAATGATAGCTGTTTTAACATGAAGTTATGATTGAATTGCCTCTTGTTACAGTTATGAAATAGTTTGATAACAAGCAGGAAAGGTTCATGGGCCAATGACATGACCACATTGAAATGGTCTAGTGAATGTAACATAGATTAGTAGTAAATTTCATTACAATTAAAATACTACCTAGTGCACATTTGACCATCATATGGTACGTCAAGCAATGTGCTTGACAGTATTTAACATTTGCAGTTTTGTTGCAAGGTGATCACATAAAAGAGATTATTTACATGAACGTCTCTTTAATCTACTTTTCTTATAACATTTTATTTTCTTCTTTCCAAATATGTTATTATTAAAAAGTTTATGATTTAATGTTTTTAATGAAGTTTCCTTTGCAAGGCTGCATTTTTTTCATAAATACATTAAAACAGTAATATATATATTAATTAATTTATTTATTTTCAAATAATAGTTTGCTGTGTTATAATATTTAATTTAATTCTGTGTTGAAAAAAGCTGAATTTTGAGCAGACATTCTTCAAAAATTATTCTAATTTGTTCTTTTGGTACATTTTGTTGCGTTTTATGATCAGAGTCTTGTGAAATTTTTATTTTTATTTTTTATTTTATTATTTTTTCCCCAACAATTCTAGAATATAAAGTTAAAAAGAACAGCACTTTCTAAAATATATATCATACCAATCATACCAATGTTACGATAACCTGCATGTGCGTAAGTCAAGGCTCAGTGTAACATATAATTGTTATTAAGGTAGATTTTAAATAGCATGCTGCACATGTGAAAGTTTAGTCTTTAGCTGTACATATTCTCAAACTATTCCATAAAAGCATTATGTTTACACTCTCAGAAATAACTGTATAAAATACCTAAAAAGTACATATTAATACCTAAAAAGAACAAAAGGATACTTTTTGAAATCGGTACTGCCTCAGTGACCAAGAACACATTTTTGTACCTTTTTTTTAGATAGTGTAGGGTCAAGTGGAACTAAATGAACACTGACTTGTTGAAAGATGCTTTCAGAATAATACGTGACACCTCAATAGATCTCTTCCAATTGCATTCCTGTTTTGAATTTCATGCCCTCTGTGACATCAGGACATAAACGAGTGTGTCAGGCGAAGGGAATCTTTAAAAGCTGAGTGTTGTTCAGTTGGTTGGAGATGTTGTCAAAATGGTATGAAGAACAGCCGTCCAAACCCAGATAGGAAAACAAGCAGCCTCTTTGCATTACCATACAAATATCTTTCTACCATTGCGGCCTCTCTGTTTTCATTACTGTCCTCCGCTTTCAGCACATTTGACTGCCTTTCTCCTTTTTTTGGTGCTCTTTCTTGTCATTTGTGCTTTTCTTACTTTCCATCTGGCTGTCTCTCTTGGGAGACTTCTGTCTTCCAGAGAGACTGAAACCGACAATCAAACATCAGCCTGTCTCAAAATACACACACACACACACACACACACACACACACACACACACACACACA
>CAIGQV010019068.1:4254330-4276824 GCA_903798115.1 Danio jaintianensis | reverse complement strand
ACACACACACACACACACACACACACACACACACACACACACACACAAATACTATGACAGTACGCACTCAACATAGCATCATGATCCTTAGATTCTACATGCACATCACACACACACTTCTATAGGACATTTCCTTTCCCTTTCTTCACTTCAGCAGAATCTCTTTCAGACATGCTGTCACATCCTTTCCACCTGATAAAGATGTTTCTCTTCTATCTGATAAAGATCTCTGTCAAACACACACACACAGGCAGACATTCAAGTCCTCACATACACATGGTGATGGTAAAATCATCCCTTTTTGTCTTATCGTTTTATAGGCATCTTTATATTATAGTCAATGATAAGATTTTATTATAAATTATTAAATTATTAATTATTAAATTATTATAAATTATTAAATTGCCGTTTTAATTATTTAATAATTTAATTAATCAAAATACATTAGCCATGAATTATGTCAGTAGCTTAGATATTGCATATTTTGCAGCTTATACCTGTCCGAATGCTATAATGAAGAAATTAGTATAAGAAATAAACATTTAATTAATTAATGTATTCATTTATTTATTAAATTAATTAATTTATTAATTATTATCATATATAAATGCAAACGTGTATATAATTAAAGACGTATTAAACTGCATTTATTTAAACTTTATAATGTTCCTTGAGGTCCTCTTATAATGTTAGCAAGTTTTTTTTTTTTACATCATTCTATTCATTCAAACATCAATTTAGAGATGCAATAAACTATTCTTTTATCAGATAGCTAGATAAAAACTTAATATGTACTACTGACAAAGCATTACATTTGTGTTAATAAAATTTAATATTTTAAATATATATAAACCACAACGTATATACTCTCGTATGTATTTAATAAAAAATGAGTTATTACTTAATATATTCATTAAATGCAAGCTTTATCATTTTGCATCCAGGCAAATCGTTGGATACGGTCTAAAGAGACAAAGAACGGTCTAAAGGTGATCAAGCTTACTGATGCAGGCTTCCTTCGAACACTTGAGAATGCCATTCGACTGGGCATGCCTGTACTTCTGGAGGAGGTAATCTTTGTTTTGTCTTTCAGTGTTGACACATTGTAGTCAAATTTAAATACAAATGCACTGCTGAAGAAAAGTAATTAAATATTTTAAATAATGAATTAGGGTTGTGAGGAACCGATAGCACTGCCAAACTGATTTGATTAGCTTTGAATAGTGTAATTCAGTCTTAAATGAGTGATTCTGCAGTGAGTTTATTAGTTCTGACTCTTGCCAGATGTGATTTTCTGATGAATCTAGTTTCAGTCATGTTTACTTTCACCGCTGACAACTGAGGCATATAGATTTCCCCCAGCATCTATTTTTAGATTCATTTTAAGAAGAGACATTGCAGCTGTTGCATAAATAGATTTAACATAAACATGAAACTGAATGCTGAATGACATTTGTCATAACTGCAATATTTATTTGTCTGTCTGTGTGTGCAGCTAAAAGAAACTCTGGACCCTGCTCTGGAGCCCATTCTTCTGAAGCAGACATTTGTGTCAGGTGGCAGAACATTGATCCGACTCGGAGATTCTGACATTGACTATGATAAAAACTTCCGTTTTTACATGACCACCAAAATGGCCAATCCCCACTACCTTCCAGAGGTATGTGAGCAAATCTGAGTAAATGACAGACATAACAAGAAATAAATGACATCAAATTAAACTAGATTCAATTAAATTAGATTATATATTAAAAAATAGTTACTTTTCCAATACACTTAAAATGTAGGGCCTGTTTACTTTTCTGAATTTGTGCGATTCTCTGTTTAAAATTTATTTATCTATTCCATTTACACTTGTTCTTATAAATGTGTCTCAAAAAGACAAATCTAAATATGCAAATTCTATAAAAACTCCTTGAGAGATTTAGTATGTTAATGAATATGTATATGGCAATGCTGATGCGCTTGGTCTTCTTTTTGCACTATGAGGCATAGTTACTGTCCATGTATGCCTGGGCTATTTTGCTTAACACTAAGGGTGTGTGTACACCAAAGCATTTTTTGCGCTGCAGAAAAATGAGAAATGTTCTAAAAACACTCAGCTGTGAGCACTTCTCCAAGTTTCAAACTTTTTATTAAAAGCAATTAAAATTATATTACAAAAATATCATGTTGCAGGCTGATAGAAAAACAAACAAAAAACAAGCAACCACCTGACCAAGTGTAAATGAGAATTTGATTATATCATTGCCACTACGAAGATAATTCCATACACACTGTTCACATAAAGGTTTGTAGGCATCCCCATAGTGAAATACCAACATATAAATAGGCCAGAGAGAGATAACGAATTGAAACAAACAATGCGACAAATAACCTAAATGCTTGTAGTGGCTTGTCCAAAGTGTTCAAAGGAACTGAAAACTGATCCTGGATCCTGCCTCATTTCCCAAACACACAGTGCTCCACCTCTGCTGTGCTGTGAGAACAAATGATCAAACAATAGCAAACCCTCCTCAGCCTCAAATACTGTCTCGCTGTCAACTGTTTGACGGATGAGGAAGTGGTTTCAGTTTCCACAATATAAAAGACAGGATCCAAGACTGCGCCCAGGCCACTCACATACACACACACAAGCAGCAAATATTGTACAAGAGTGTGTATTCAAAATATGATGTGTTATTAGTTAATGATGCAGCATGGACTTAGCCAGGGCGGCTCAGTGGTTAGCACTGTTGCCTCACAACAAGAAGGTTGCTGGTTCGAGTCCCGGCTGGGCCAGTTGGCATTTCTGTGTGGAGTTTGTATGTTGTATGTTTGTATGCTCTGGTTTCCCCCACAGAACGAGTCTATGTTTAAGCAGCCAAGTATGACATCCATATATATAACCACATTGAAGCACCAAATTAAACTTAATATGTTGCTTCTGAACATGGTTTTAAAAACACTGCTTGCTTTTGCTTAAATACACTAAAGTTATATAACAATATAACAAATAATTGTGTGTCTGTATGTCTACGATTTTAGTTATTTGTTCATAAAAACATGAAGTGGCTAAGTGTAAATACTCCCTGAAATATTTATTGTATTTGGTATCTAATAATCAGTGTCACCATGACAATATATTCTTCCATACAAATGTCCAACCCCTGCGGTCTTTTGTTGTATCTAATTACTGTCTGTGTTTCATTAGCAGCTCATTGTTTAATTTAGCTTCTTAGAGTATTGTGCAGACGGCAGGGGAAATTTTAGATAGGGGTTTCTGGGACGGAGGCTGACACCTGTATAAGGTCAATCGTATTTGGCACTTTAGCAAAGTGGACACGGCTGGCACCAGCCCTTCACAAATCTGTTGTGCCACCACCTTGTGCACCAATATTTCACTGGCTCCATGCCATATCAACTCTCTCTGCAAAATTTCTGGGGTGGTTGCGGATCAGTGCCCACCTGCCAAGAGACAATGCCCTAGCAATCATAACAGACAGGGCCACGGGCAACAGCACTTGCAGCAGGCAGAGAGCACACCGCTAGATATGGTTGCCTGTCAAACGGGGATGTGCCGTTGTAAGCTTTAGCATTAGAGACTGGACAGACCTGTCATTTCAGCTTAACTAAGGGAGATGAGCTGTGCTGACAGACCAGTCTGGACTAAAGAAACATTCTCACAGACAGACAGCAAATACAAAACACAAAGCCAATCAAAGTGTGCCTCTAGAGGAGTTTTAGAGAGGAAAGGGACAACAGCAGTGGCTCTTAAGGGCACACGTTTAGCAGATGATGCCAATCATTGTTTAAATGTTTAGTTTGTGCTGTTTTTATTAATTAGTTTCTTAGTTGTTTATCAATTTTTTGTTAAAAATAAAACTATTTATTTATTTGAATTAATTTCAAGTTGATGCTGTACAATTTAAAATATGACATGATCCCATTAAAGTATACATCCATAATCATTTTGTGACTTATTTTCTATGCCAGGTGTGCATCAAAGTGACCATCATCAACTTCACTGTTACTAAGTCTGGACTGGAAGATCAAATCCTGAGGTAATTTCTAAACCAACATGAACCCAAAAAGCTTTTTTTTATTGTTATTATTATTTTACTTTAATTAGATCTGTTCAGAAATCAGATCTAAACACCAGACAGTTTCATTCTGTTGTTATGTAAACCAGGTTTTACAGAGGGGATTTTCTTTTTATCATTCTGTTAATAAGAAAACATTTTCATATACGTATATAATATATAAGTATGTTTTTGCACTGTTATTATTAAAATGTCTAATGTCAGACAGATTATATATAAACAAACCACTCTGTAAAAAAAACTAAAAATTAAACATTGATCCTCTATTAAAAGTAAAAAAAAAAAAAAACGTCCTTCAAAAGGTCCAAAATATTCACCTGGAGGATAGAAGCTGTTTTTTTTTCTTTTGAAATATAGATTTCAGACACTTAACTTTTTATATTATGATCCATGGAGATCAACACCTTGCTGTACTGGATTATAGTCTTATCATTTCTATATTTTCTCAACTGTTCAGTGGTTATCTCATTTCTGAACTACAGAGAAATGCTTAGAACATAGACTTATAGTATATACTTTTACTATTTATCATAGATGTTCAAACCAAGGTTGACTGATATTAATATGGATCAGATGCAGACAGATTTCTTGACATAAGCTGATGTCTACCATATTGTTTGAATATTGTTTGCATATTGTATCTCTAAAAATGTGTGGTTAGTATTTATTTATTTATCTACTTTATGTCTGTGCTTAGTGATGTAGTCCGTCTGGAGCGTCCTGACTTGGAAGAACAGAGAAACCAGCTGATAGTCCGCATCAATTCAGACCGGAACCAACTGAAAGCCATTGAAGACCGAATCCTCAAACTGCTCTTCACCTCTGAGGGAAACATCCTGGACAATGAGGAGCTGGTACAGACCTTACAAGAGTCAAAGGTCAGTGCCAGAAAGAGAGGACATGGCATTTGAGAAAAGTGGTGGAGGTCAGTTGTCAGTTTTCATAATTAAAAAAAAAATTATTTGATTAAAAATAGAGTAATATCTGTTTTATTTAATTTTCAACCTTTTTGGAAAAAGTCAGTTAATACTTCAGTAATTCACATAATGCTTCAGAATTTAATTCAGAATGCTGATTCGGGGCACACAGAAAATTATAGTGAAACATTATCATGATTATTTTATCGCCGGATTCTTTGATGTATGAATGCACGTACAAAGACTATCATGAAAGCCTCAAATTAATGTATCATTATCAAAAGTATTCATTTGATAAAAAAATACAAAGAAATAAGTAAAATCAATATCCCCAATTATTTGAATTGCAATGCACATTTACTAATATTGACTTCAAACAAAATGTACTGCAAATGTAACAAACTAAAGTTCTGCTATGAGAACAGGACTTGCATCATTTGTCTACTGAAATCACTTGGTAATTCTTTGACATTTATTCATTTAAGTGTCTAGGCTCATTTGGTTGCCACTGTTTATCCAATACTTTTCATTAAAAGGTTATTTTCCACTATGCTAATGAATGTTTCACATGAAAAGGAGATTTACTTCAGAGTCAATGCAAATGTCACAGTTAACGAAAAAGAAAGAAGACTCATTTGATAGTAAATACATACTCATTTTAATCCATAGCCTTTTTTTTTGAGGATTTGTTTTAGGATTTGAAAAAGAAAAAAACAAATGCCACAAGTGACACAACAGGAGCATTTTACCATATTTTTGAATAATGTTTGTAAAATTCCACTTACAGTAGATAGATAGACTTATTTAGATTAAAATACAGTACAGTGGTTCCACATTCACATGTTGTGTTTCAGCATTTGCGATCTGCATTTCTTTAGCGAGGCAGGCAAGTAAATATCGCTTTCGCTGAGCACAATTCATTTTTAGAGAATTCCCCTGACATACTATGTTTGTGCCAAATGTGAGTGAGCGGGAAGATCAGAGGCACAGATTGCACGTCACTGTCTGCCACTCTTCTGCCACCCACAGAGAGTAATGAAGGGCTGAATGGGAGGTACCGATAGAAAGACAGATGAACGAAAGGTTGGCCCGGCAATGAACAAAAAATCTGTCTTGAAGACCAAAAACAGATCTGTCTCTGTCTGACACTTTTGCTACAGTCTCATGTATCTCTACGACACTGATACTGCTGTCAGTGAGGACAGCTTTACAGCTCCTTCTGCATTTTAAGAGCTCTTTACAAACACATCAAGCTGTCGAGTCATTGCATTTGTCTCTGTTTGAAATGTAACTCTTATATCGGACACAAAACAGATTTTCGAACAATTTATCCTATTTTCTCCTATGCAGGTGACATCTCAGGCCATTAAGTCTCGGCTGGTGGAGGCGGAGACGACAGAGGAGATGATCAACAAAGCTAGAGAGAAGTATCGCCCTGTTGCCACACGTGGCTCCATCATGTACTTTGTCATTGCCAGCCTATCTGAGATTGACCCCATGTATCAGTTCTCTCTAAAGTACTTTAAACAGGTAATTTTAGTGTAGAACAGCCATTGTATACACTTAAAAAAATATTTTTGCTGTTTGTTCAAACTACTTATTTAAAATATCAACAAAATATTCATTCATTCATTTTCTTTTCGACTTAGTCCCTTTATTAATCTGGGGTCGCCACAGCGGAATGAACCGCCAACTTATCCAGCATACGTTTCACGCAGCGGAGGCCCTTCAAGCTGCAACCCATCACTGGGAAACACCCATACACTCCCATTCACACACATACACACTACGGACAATTTAGCTTACCCAATTCACCTATAGCGCATGTCTTTGGACTTGTGGGGGAAACCGGAGCACCCGGAGGAAACCCACGCCAACACGGGGAGAACATGCAAACTCCACACAGAAATGCCAACTGACCCAGCCGAGGCTCGAAGCAGCGACCTTCTTGCTGTGAGGCGACAGTGCTACCCACTGCGCCACCGCGCTGCCCCTTTACCCAAATACCACTCAGCTAAATGGATTTGTACATAATATAATGGCATTTAAAAGTTTGGGGTTAGAATATTTTTCACACCAAGGCTGCATTTAAACAATAATGTTGTGAAAATATAATTTCAAATGATTGTTTTCTAATATGTTTTCAAATATATTACATTTTAATTTTAGGCATACATACACTCTCTATAAAGTAGATTTTCTAGCAAGGTCTGGCACTACTCACTACTCAAGTCAAGATGTATCTTTGCTATGATTTCTTGCACTGCACATTCAGAAGAAAAACACAACACAACAGCAGTGTTATATGCATTAAAATATACCGTTAGCAATGAGTTGTACAGTTTAATTCTATACATTGTGAAGCATTTTTGTAAATGCGGTTGCCACTACCTGCTATTTAGGGTGTTATTTTGACTGTAGAATGCAGTTGACTCTTCCACAAATTAATGGACAAATTAAATTAACAGCCATATGTAGCTGTAGTGTACAAGGCTTGTATTATTAAATGTGTTTGTCTCATGAAAACATCTACCCACCTAACATTTTAGGTTCTAAAAACGTTCCCCCTAACATTCCCATTAAGTTATATAACTTTATTTTTTTAATGCTATTAGAATGTTCAAAACATCCATTTTTTTGGATGGGTTTAATGTTATTTTAACATTATTCAAAAAGTTTTCATAGAGTTTTAGTATCATGTTATATTAATCAATATCAGAACATTCCATTCACATTATAGAACTGTTCTAAGAATTTTTCCTTACTATTCTCAGTAATAAAACATAATTGTAGAAGGATCTTTGAACATTCAAAACATCAATTTCTTAGATGTCTTAATGTAATTTTTTTGGTTACTTTATAACATGTGTCTCATGTTATGTAAATGTTCTCAGAAAGTTATTTAAAAACATTATTAGAAATATTAATATTTTAAAAAATGGTCTAGTCTAAGAAATGTAGTCTATTATAATTTCTTATTTCATTAAATAAAACATGGGCGTCGGTGGCGCAGTGGGTAGCACGATCGCCTCACAGCAAGAAGGTCGCTGGTTCGAGCCTTGGCTGGGTCAGTTGGCATTTCTGTGTGGAGTTTGCATGTTCTCCCTGTGTTGGCATGGGTTTCCTCCGGGTGCTCTGGTTTCCCCCACAGTCCAAAACATGTGGTATAGGTGAATTGGGTAAGCTAAATTGTCCGTAGTGTATGAGTGTGTATGTTTCCCAGTGATGGGTTGCAGCTGGAAGGGCATCCGCTGTGTAAAACATATGCTGGATAAGTTGGCGGTTCATTCTGCTGTGGCGACCCCAGATTAATAAAGGGACTAAGTCGAAAAGAAAATGAATGAATGAGTAAATAAAACATGAATAATTTTGTGGAAACATTTTTGTCAGGATAATTTGAATAGATGACTAGAAAGTTCAAATAAATGTATTTTCTTAAAAAAACTGTTCTTGCTGAATAAAAATAAAAAGCGATACATATGAGTTATTCTTCTGTCATTTCGCTCATTCCTTTGAAATTTATTTGCAGTTATTCAACAATACTATTGAATCAGCAGAGAAGCACAAAGATCTGAGTCTGAGATTGCAGATCCTGTTGGATCAGACTCTTCTGAGTGCCTATACGAACGTATCCCGTGGACTTTTTGAGCAGCACAAGGCCATCTACAGCTTCATGCTGTGCGTGGAGATCATGATGCAGAGTGGAGAGATCTCTCAGCAGGAGTGGCTATACTTCCTGCGAGGGGCCGGAGGCATGGAGAAGGTCAGAGATGTGGAAAGGGCATTCAGTATGTGATGGTATAGACAGAACACCACTGTGTGTGTGTGAGTGTATGTGTGTGTATGTACTTGTTTAAGCTACTACACATTAAGGAACAAACCTCCTCACTATGTTATACTGTATAGTATAGTGTAGTAAAACTTATAGTACAATTTTTTATTGGAAAGTGTAAAAATGCAAGCAATTTAGTGTTATATTGATATATTTGGTCAGTATGGAAACAACAGAAGTCCATATTGAAAGTCCCCATGATTAGTATAAATCTAATATGTGTGTATGTGAGGGACTGGCTGAGTTCCGTATGTTGAATCAATATGTGTGTTCTTATTCTGTATGAGGTAATTATACAAGGCATGAATGGGTATACTGTATATACAATACAATTATCCTTTTAGCGGTCATGAATGGCTATACTGTATACAAGGCAATTATCCTTGAAGAAGTCATGAATGGGATTTAATTATGGTGATTGTTAGATTGAAGCAATTTTCTGTGTTCCCTTTCCTCAGGGTCTTGTGCTATTTGCACCCCATTAAAAGACATTTTTATGTCCCCATGCTATTTTAGCTTGCATGGAAATAGTATCTTTTTCCATATTTTCCAGTAAACAGAGTCCAGATCTGCTCTATTGCTTCTAATCCTATGTATGTATTAAACATTATATCTCATCCTGACCACTTAGGGACATAGATGATGCATCCAATCGTGTGACCTTTTGAAGAGATGAGGATACTATTTTAAGGCTATTTTCAGGCTATGTCCAGATGGGTTGAAAGTCTGGACAGAATACAAAACACATTATAATTGATGTGTTTGGAGGCTCAAAACACAAACACAGCAAAGTTGGCCATTACTAGTGTATCAAACATCACAATATACCACTTCTGCCAAGTCACCTTTATTTCTATAGTGTTTATGCAATTAATAAAACAGATTTACAGAGATAAACAGGCAAAAAAGTAGTCAGGTATGATGTTTCATCAATGTGAAACAAGTTCATCATCAAGAAGTTCTGGAGATACTCAGTGAAATCAGTTCAGTGATAATTCTGTTTAGTTCAGTGAATGTCAATTGCTGAGTGATGTGATTAACGAAGCCAAAAGTGGCAGTGCCAAGGAACCCAATCTTCATCAGGTGGCTGAAATGTAGAAAAACCTAGCAAAAACAAGGCTCAGCTGAGGGACTAGGAATGAATAAACAGAGCTGCAGTTTAGTCATAAGTGGACACGTGGCTTATCAGTGGCCTTGAGTAAGGAGTACTTTTCATAAGTATTGTCACATTTGCAGGTATGCTCACGTCATTACCAAAGTAACCTATGTAGATGGGTTGTTATGCCTGGACAGACTAATCTGATTTATCTGGACATAGCCTAAGTGGTCAGACATATAATCACACAAGTGAAAAAAAAGAGTGTTCTTGAGAGTTGTTATTTTGAGCAGCCACAAAGACTGCTCTCTGACCAAATTTTTTCTTCTAAAAAGTATAAAAATAAGTCATATTGCATATTTTAAAATATTAGATTGAAAACAGAAACGTATGCACTATATTGCCTAAGGTTTTGTGACACCCATCCAAAATCAATGAATTCTAGTTTTACATTTTATATTTTACATTTACATTTAGTTATTTAGCAGACACTTTTGTTCAAATGACTTACAAATGAGGAGGCATTAAGCGATTCAACATGAAGAGTCAATGCACACAAGAAGTGCTACTTATACAAATGAACTGATGCTGCTCAGATAAATAAGAGCTAGAGTAAGGAGGGTGAGTTTTTTTTTTTTAATGATTTTTTTTATGAAGTGCTCAAGTGGTGTTTTAATGATATCAGTAAATCAGCAGTCTGTGAGGGACTGAGAAGATTGTTCCACCCGCAAGGAACAGTGAATGAAAAGGTTCTGGAAAGTGATTTAGAGGCTCTCTTTGATGGTACAATGAGACAGCACTCACTTACCAACCAGAGGCTACTGGAGCGCATGTGGACATTCAAAAGTAAGTAGAGGTAAGAGGGTGCATTGATTGTGCAAAAGCATCAATGATTTGATACGAGCTTCAACCAGTAACCAGTGCAGGGAGATAAAGAGAGGTGTGAAATGGGATCTCTTGGGTTCATTGAAGACCAGACAAGCTGCAGAATTCTGGATCAATTGTAGAGGTTAAAGGGTGCAACATAGGACTCCAGCCATTACAATAGTCCAGCCTAGAAATGACAAGAGCTTAGACTAAAAGTTGTTCAGCAAGATCGGTCAGAAAGAGTCTGGTCTTTCTGATCTTTTTAAGTGTGAACGTGCATGATCGAGCTGTGTTTGCAATTTGATCTTTGAAGGACAGCTGGTCATCTAAGAAGATTCTTTAATGAATTATATAGGATAATAGTAGATGATTCCAGTTGGATAGAGAAATTATGTTGAATGTACAAAGTTGCAGGGAAGATGATAAGTGATTAGATGATTAGAATATCTAATTTACTTCTGAAGTAAATTAGCTAGTGACACTGATGGACAGTATATATATAATATATTATATATAAAAATATTATTTATATTTTTCGTAATTTTCAAACCTTATTAACACCTTATACTTACCAGGTTCATTAAAAAGGTTATATGAAAACTGTGATATGTAAATGACGACTTACATTTTATAAAAGAGTGTGGAGTGAAAGTGTAAATGTAATACAAATTCTTTCCAGACATGAAATGTGGTTTTATTTGTCCATTTTCATGAATTTCTTTGACACGAAAGAGTGTTTGGGAAGATACACTACATTGCCAAACGTTTTGGGACATCAGCCTTTACATTCATATGAACTGTAATGACATTGAAATCTAAATCTGTAGGGTTCAATATGGAGTTGGCCTACCTTTTGCAGCTATAACAGTTTCAACTCTTGTGGGAAAGCTTTCCATAAGGTTTAGGAGTGTGTTTATGGGAATTGTTGACCATTCTTCATGAAGTGCGTTTGTGAGGTTAGGCACTGATTTTGGACAAGAAGGCCTGGCTTCACTTTAATTTATCACTTTTAATTTTTATTAATTAAGTGGTTATATAGGGTTGAAGTCAGGACACTGTGCAGGCCAGTCAATTTGACTCCATCATAAGTTGCCACTTTCACTCCACTCTCTTTTATAAAATGTAAGTCGTCATTTACATATCACAGTTTTCATATAACCTTTTTAATGAACCTGGTAAGTATAAGGTGTTAATAAGGTTTGAAAATTATGAAAAATATAAATAATATTTTTATATATAATATATATATATATATACTGTCCATCAGTGTCACTAGCTAATTTACTTCAGAAGTAAATTAGATATTCTAATCCAGTGTTTATCAACATATTCCCTCTTAAATCAATAATGACTTGTTGTTTGATCAAAGTCTCTAACCTTAATTTATGCTGTTTGATGATTTTGTACATGTATCAGTATGATGAAAAATTACTCTCAGTCTTATGCACAGACACACACTCACACATTTACTGTTAATAACACAATCCTTCTTCACTGCAGGAACAGCCAGAGAAGCCAGAGGTGCCATGGCTGTCTGATTTTGCCTGGGAGACTTGTTGCAATTTGGAAGACAGACTTACATGCTTTAACGGAATTAAAAAAGAGATAATATCCACACCCATCTCTGTCAAACTCGGTAGGTTCTTCCTGTTTCATTAAAAAAAACCACTGGCTAATACTTGCACAGTTTCTTACAAAGCATGAATCACAAAATGGAAATTAACGCTGTTTCTTCTGTCTTTCTTTCTGCAGGGCAGCTGGAGGTAACAGTAAACCCGAAGCATTGGGATGGGTATGTGTCTGACCTTCCACCTTTCTTAGAAGACATTGAGAAACAGCCACAAGTCAGAGGCCACTGGAACCAGCGGCTTGGGGCATTTCAGAAACTCATCCTCATCAAGAGTTTTATGGAGGAGAAGGTATAAAACACTAGGATGTGAACACTTCATTAGTAACAGTCCAGAAAGTTTAGTTATTATGAAACTGAATTAAAAAAGGTGGTTGGAATTATCTCACCAATCTAATGTTATCACAATTGAGAATTTATGGTTTTTGGTTTAAAGCTTTCTGTCAAAATATCAGACTTAATTCAGATTAATTGCATATATTTTTTCTTGTGAATCATTAATAATTAAATTCTGAAAAATGGTTAAAAAAAATTGGTAATTTTAACCTTATAAATCTCTATTTTGTCTTTATTTCAAATTTGTGTATGACAATTTTTATTTAATTTAAAAAGTTACAATTAAGACTGTCTTTCTCAGAATTGCAATTTCATATTTTTGCTGGGATTTCTTTTTCACAATATCTGACTATAATTGTTTTAATGAATGAAAGTATTAATTAAAAACAAAAATAAATAAATGTATTCAAATTACTTAATGCCACCAAACTGTTTTATTCTTCCTTTATGCTGCTGAATAGCGGAATATTAGGTAGAACATATTGTATCTCAGTACATGCTCTTCTCTGTAAAAACGGAAACTTCACTGTATTTATAAGTGTATGCATAATTGTACAAAATACCACAAGGAATCAATTTCCTTTAATGTTAAGAAGCTGCAATTTGTTTCCATTTGTGTTACAGTACCTGTGTGTGTCAAGTCTACTTCATATGTGATATGTGATATTACTGAATTGTGTTTCAAGTCCATGATTTTGTGTGTTTCCAGGTTGTGTTCGCAGTGACTGAGTTTGTTATCACTGGTTTGGGGCAACAATTTGTGGAGAATCCCCCAGTGGATCTTGCAACCCTGTATGCAGACATGTCTCCTTCCATTCCCCTGGTCTTCATTCTAAGCACAGGCTCAGATCCAATGGGAGCATTCCAGCGGTTTGCCAATGAGAGAGGATACCAGGATCGGTACTGTAACATTTATACACCCTGTTTACTCACACAATTCCTGTTTAAATGGCACATCTCAATACAAACATGAATAGACACTAAGAGTGTTGTACATTAACATCTGCTGAGTACATCAATTCAATTTAGAATTTTCAAATGGCTTACAAACAGATCTCCTCATAAAAAAACTAAACAGAAGTATGAAGAGAGTTTCTGTGTTGGTCTAGATTCCTTATGTTAAAGTCTTATGTTCTTCACATTGTGCTCAAAACGGGGGTACCACAGGGATCTATGCTTGTACCCCTATTCTTCTTCATTTGCAATTCTTTTTCACTTCTTTGCTGATGACATTCTGTAGTACACATCATTTTCTTCTCTGTGTGTGTGTGTGTGTGCCTTGTCGACATATCATATGCGATCACCTCAGCTTTAATTGTGACGAGTTCCTCTTCCTGTCAGCCTTGACATCCTTCGGCAAATCTCTCTCTGTCTCATTCAGAGGTCATTGCCTCCTGGTGTGTATCATCATTCTGTGTCATCCTGGGTGACATACACTTCTTTAGGGACTGCATTATGATAGCAGTGGCCTTACTTGACCACTTGACTGCTTTACTCGGCTACTCATCTAGGTTTTGCTGATTTGATGGCTTAGATTTCCTAAATTCCATTTTTATTTGCCAACCAGCATCTGGTGTACATCTGCTATATTCCTAGAATGGTTCCTAAATTTTCTCTCTCAAATGCTTTTTAACTCTCTGTAATGTTTTCACGTCACGCCTCTCCTCAGATCATTTTACCGGCTGCCAGAATACGATACAATTAAATTCAAGACACTGTTTCTAGCTCACACTGCTGCCAATTTCCTGTCCTCTCAATACTTTCAGTCTTGCAATGAATTGTAAACCCGAGACTGAATGCCACTATCGGTCGCTTCTGCTTGCCAACTATGAGAGCAGTTGATTTATTAGTCATATTCCACAAGAAACACATTTTACAAAGGTTCACCTACTGTCAAGGACTTGTACTAGATTCGGATAGCCATACTTTATATATCAGCATGGTCTACTTTGTAGTTTATTCTGCCCATAAATACTCATTTAAATTAGAAGAGAACCCTTACTGATATGCACAGTGGTTATTTATAGATTTATTGATTTCTTTATCTCTTTAAGTAATTCAAAGGATAGTTTACCCAAAAAATAGAAATTCTGTCATCATTTACTCAACCTTCATTTGTTTCAAGCCTGTTTGAGTTTATTTCTTCTCATAAAAGAATCACAAAAGAAGATATTTTGAAGAATGTTCAACCGGTAGCCACTAGGGATGATGCAATACTCAATATAATAACTGTTTAATACAACCTCCATGGTTCAATACGCATATATGGACAGTATGGCCACCACTGCAAAGGAAGCCCCGCTTTTCGGTCGAAATAGTCAATCATCAGTGTTTATAGCCACACATATCTCAATCCCTGTTGCTTGGTGATCACTATTTGCCTGTGTTGATTTTGACAGGAGAATAAACATCACAGCACATCCCATCACATATTGTTTTTCAAGTGTCATCCTCCAGTCTTTGCTTAGTGTTTGTCTTTTTTCTTCTAGTGTTTTAACCACATCCTCTGGTTACCATTGAAACAGCGATTAAATACCAATAAAAGAGATTGGTGTCACGTCAATCTTTGTGCATGCACAGTAGCTGGAGCAAACTGGACATTGCATGTTTTAAATGTAATTAGTTTTTAAGCAACAACTGTAATAGGACAGTTCACTTCAGATTTTGTTGCTGATTTGAAATATGTAATTTAATTGCAAGAAAGATTTCAGGATTCCTCCATTCATTTAGATAGGGCATTGGTCTTGGATGGTTGCAAATACAGTATGGCCACCAATTGAACAGACTTTCCTTGAAAGGGACTTTGATGACGTCAGGTGCTTTTTCTGCACAAAGTTGACTTTTTCACCCAGTGTGCTCCGTCAAAAACATGAGGTGCAGAAGACGGTTAGAATGCCAGGTGCCTGGGCGCATAAACAGCATTCAAAACACTCACTAAACATTTAAAAAAAGGCGCCTCTCACCACAAAAAATGTGTTCGGTGTGATCAATGCCTAAATTTTCTTTTTGGGTGAACTATCCCTTTGAGGCATTGGTGTATCTGAAATAGTTAAAGTACCGGTAACACTTTAAAATAATGATTCGTTATTAATGTTAGTTAATGTATTTACTAACTTTAACTAAGTATCAATAATCTTGTAAAGCAGGCTTATTAATCATAGTTCAACATCTACTAATGCATTATTAAAATCCAATGTTGTGCTTGTTAACATTAGTTAATGCACTGTGAGTTAACATGAACTAATGCTATTTAACTTAAATAACACTAACTAACATTAACAAAGATGAATAAATACTGTAGTAAATGTGTTCTAATAGTTTGTTCATGTTAGTAAATACATTAATTAACATTAACATTATTTGCATGGATTGCAGGGTGAAATCCATATCTCTAGGTCAGGGCCAGGGGCCTATAGCGGAAAGGATGATTAAGGAAGCTCTGAAGATTGGCATCTGGATCTTCCTGCAAAACTGTCACCTTGCTGTGTCCTGGATGCTGGCAATGGAGGAGCTCATCAAATCCTTCAACGAACCTGGTTAGTGTGTGTGTGTGTGTGCGCGTGTGCGTGTGTGTGTGTGTGTGTGTGTGCGTGCGTGCGTGCGTGCGTGAGTGTGTGTGTGTAAGGGAGGTCTTACTTTTGCATCAAGTCCCTAAAAGCAGGGCACTTGGGGTGGGGGGTTGATGAGTTAAAACATATCAGAGACAAGAGACCCATCTAACAAAAAATAAAAAAGTAAATAAATAAAGATAGATCTGTGACAGATCTCTTGCCATTAATGCTTTATTTAGTCAGTGAAAACTGGAAATTATGAAAAAATGGAAATTATATGACAGACTTGATATGTGGTCACAATAAATTTCTCAAAACCTTGGCACTGAATCTGAAACTGTCAGACTGCTATGGTCTTCCAGCTAATCATATAAACTGAATGACTGGATTTCTAAAGAACTATTTTTGCATGTTTATATTTGTGTCTGTGTGTGTGTTTGTATGGTTCAGTGAAAATATGATAGTTCTGTTTATAGAAATCTCACCTGTTTTGCACCTGCTTCACTCTTCTTTTACAGACAGTGAGTGTGTTGCACATGTGAAGCCATCACAAAGCTATTTTTGTTGACCTGTTTTCTGTTGTCCTGTTCTTATACAACCTTTGCAGACACCGTTATCCATGAGGACTTCAGACTGTTTCTTAGCTCCATGCCTACCAATGTGTTTCCTGTCACTGTGTTACAAAACTCTGTCAAGGTAACACAAGGACACACACTTACTCAAGTACATATATACATAAACATTTTATTTAAAAATATCCAATAGCCATGAAGTGCCACAGGTGCTTACACGCAAGACAGATTTTTCAGGAAAGCATACAAAAACCCATTTATTATCTGTTGGAGATTGAACACATACATCAATGTAGAACGAAGCTTCACACGTCAATGGCATCCATATGCTAATGACATGCACATATTTTTACCTTAACACGTCATTCATCCTCCCAGCACTAGGATATGTCTGCATGTATATCAAATTAAAATTTTAGTCACACTAACAGAGTCACTCACTCCTGCAAGAAGAAGATAACACTTCACAAGGAGGAGCGCTTTCATATTTTATTCACTCTCTACCTAATACATCAACACCCCTGTGCTCACGTCCCCATCAATTAAACCCCAGGTTTAACCAATACTAGTGAGAACTGAGATCCTGAACAATGTTTTGTTATAGTGAAAGCAGAGTGACTTGTCTATATGTGTTTAGAGTCTGTGCTTACGTTTATGAATTTTAGCAGTTGTATTTTGTCTTTGGCTCCAGTTGTTCTTTTTTTTGGTTGCTAATATGCTTGCGTTGCCAGGGAACTAATGAGCCTTTGTTAATGTGATGGCAGGTTACTAACGAGCCCCCAAAGGGTCTCCGTGCCAATGTGAGACGTGCCTTTACTGAGATCAGCAACACATTCTTTGAGGAACACATCCTTGGCAGGAAATGGAGGAAGATCATTTTTGGAGTGTGTTTCTTCCACGCCATCATTCAGGTCAGCTGCTCAAGGGTTGAAAATTCAAAATGTATCCAAAAATGGGGTTTCCTATTCAGTTTGAAGCCTCTGGAGATTATAAAGTTTAGAACCCTTCTGGGAAGCTTTATGTTTTTTCATAGAATAAGAGCAGCACTGGTGTGGGGCAATAATGCAGTTTTTTACGATTAAATAAAAATGACTGGATGAAAACTTTGCTCTTGTCTAACCTGTATGGTAAATGTGGTTTACTTTTCTTTGTGAGTTTAAGTTCACATTTTTATGTCACTGGTTTTATGTATGAAACTGCAAGCCACTTTCCTTGTGAATAGCATACAGTAGAAGTTGACTTTTAAGTCTGCATTTCTCTTTATAGAATACATGTTGTGTCAAAGTAGCTTTACAGCAACAAACAGGCAAATTAATAGTTAGATTTAAAAGTTTCAATCATATGAAAAAGGTTTATTATGGCACAATTTAACACATCATAGTCTGATATATACTGTATATACATATATATATATATATATACAAGGTAATAGATAAGCAGGATATTTCTACTAAAGTGTATATAAACTTTTGAATGGGGTCATTTTTAATGTTTGACTTCAACTGTAGATGCCTTAAAAATGCACTACAGTTTGTTTGTTTGTTTATTTATTTATTTATTTATTTATTCATTCATTCATTCATTCATTTATTTATTTATTTATTGATTGTGTTCCCATGATTGCAAGTGAGAATTGTCAGCAGCCATTATTCAACTTCTCAAGACCTTGAAGCAGAGATACTTAAACTTAAATTCTTTACCTCAGTCTAGTTAAAATATGTTGAATTCTAGGGAGAGGTTCTAGAGCGGCTTTGTAATTCTCACTGTCTCTAAATCCTTAACTTTTGTTTCTGTTTGTATGTGTTTGTATTGATGTATGTACAGGAGCGGAAAAAGTTTGGTCCTCTGGGCTGGAACATCCGTTATGAATTCAATGACAGCGACAGAGAGTGTGCTCTGCTCAACCTAAACCTCTACTGCCAGACAGGACATATACCCTGGGATGCTCTTACATACATCACAGGTACAGTATTTCAGTGCTTATTGTAGAAGTATAGCATTACTCGTTGATATTTACCTCTCGACTGTGTCTAGTGTTTTGTGTCTATTGTACTATTTCAGTGTAAGTATGAATAGATTGAATGTGACTGTTTATGTAATATTATTGAACTTTCTGTTTCATAATAATTTCCATAATGTTTTCAAACGTTATGAATGAATGCATTGCTCTAAGTAGGCTTCATTTCACAGACCATCAGCTAGTGACAATAAATGTTATTAAATTTGCTGCATCTGGTTTGTGCAGGGAATGTTCCAGTAAATGAGAGGCTTTGGGAAAGACTCATTAAGGAAGCTTCACAGAATGTCAAACTGTCTCATTAATTTTTGGCAAGGTGTCAGTCAGTCATGCATTGAGCAGAAATGTTTATGCGAATGTGTTTTATTTTCTCTGTAGGTGAGATTACGTATGGAGGCAGGGTGACAGATGCCTGGGATCAGCGATGCTTGCGCACCATACTTAAGAGTTTCTTCTCTCTAGCCACATTAGAGGAAGGCTATACCTACTCTAAATCAGGTATGCACATACAGTACATTCTTGTATATTTGTGTTATATTCTGTTCTATAGAGTATATAGAGACAGGAGAATTATGGATGGAGTGTGTATTTTTCCAATTGTGAAATAGTACTGCTGATCCCATTTTACTGTGCAGAGACAACTGTAATCACAAGCATTCATACAGTACATTTAATTCTTCCATAAATATCTTTGCTAAAACCAACTTTTATTTAGATATTTCCATTAAATAGCCAGGTAGCTTTTTGAGCCATTATGTGCCCTTTGCATATCATAACAAAAGGGGGTTCCTTCCTAGGTGGTCACCCACAGAGTATATATTTTAACCTAAAATAAGTCTTTAGACTAAAACTGAGTAAAAAATCTATCCATCACTAATATATCTGTCTGTCTGTCTTTTTATTTATTTATTGAATATAACACATTAAATAACTTTCCTTTTCAGTTCACATTTTCATTTTTAATTATGGGCTTACAGGACGAGTTGGCTAGAACAGATTATACATTTATTTATGCAGAGAACAGAGACTGCATGTGCGTTCATTAGCACACTAAGCAGATGAATGTTTGATAGTTGTATATTGAAGTGTTAGTGGAAAACACTAAAACATGACCTCTGTGCTTGAACAGCCAAATATTAACAGCTATATTAGTAGTGAATTTAAATTAGAATCCATTACTGTCTTTGATCTATTGAAAATACCATATATTTTATAAGGTTTAATTTAACGGAACATAATTTACATGCAGCGCATCTGGGAGAGAAAAAAACAAAACAATGTAATTGTATTTTTTATTTTAGATTTATATGTATATTTAATTGTAATAATTTTATTATATTAAATAAGGCTGCTCACAATCCTTTGCTGTTATTGTGTATGCAGAAATAAGCTAAAAAATACAGTATCAAATTCAATTTTACTGTAATCTGTATGACCACAAATACACAATATTTAAAGGGTTTTTTAAAGATAAGATCTATGATTTCACCTGTGCCTTGAGCACACACAATATATTCTATAATTGTATTTTCATGCGTTGTCCAAAATCACTACTAAAAGTAATGTGAGGGTGTGTGAGAGTGAACCTTTTCAGAGAGGACTGGTGCGGTCTCTCATTTATGTTTTACATCTGAAAGCGGCCTCTGCTCAGATTACGTCAGTTTGTTGGAAATCACTGCTTAGATGTTCCACGACCCAACAAATGCCAGTTGAACATGTTCAGTCAGGTGAAAACAAACTCTGACCAATGGAAACAGATACTGACAGGGGTAACACACTGATCCAACAAACTCAGACAGATTTGTTTGTTTGGTGTTGGTGTGATCTGGCCTAAAGACAACTTTAAATTAATCAGGGATGTGACATTTCCATATAAATACAGATTTCACTATTTTTCAACCTCTGTGGGTTGACCCCTGTAATTTGCGTAATCCACAGTTTTTTACTTTTGAGGGGATGGGGGGTTGTTGCTTTAAGGATTGTCATACAACCAGACATTCAGGGATGTGATTTTACCTCACAGCAATTACTGATTTTCCTATTTTCTTACATCTGTGGGATGGACTGTGTATATAATATAATGAAATTGTAAAAGTAGAACAGAACAGCTATCAATATGCAGGGAAATGGGCTGTTCAAAAAATGCATCTTTTGCATGATAAAGTATGTTATTTTAAATGTAAATGAGTGACAAGCATGTGCAAATAGGGAGCATATTTTATTATTTTCTAATATGGCTCATTTACTCTTTTTTTGTTATTCATTACTCACCCTCATGTTGATTCAATCCCCTGAGACATTCGTTCATCTTTGGAACACAAATTAAGATATTCTAGATGAAATCCGAGAGCTCTCTTTAAGTTTTACAGTCGAGCACCATGAAACACCACCCACAATAGCAAGCCTACTATACACTGAAATTTAATTAAAACAATTTAATGGCTCGAAACACTTTATTCCAACGTTATTTATCACATTGGAATAAAGGGTTTTTCTACAAATACCTGCATTTTCAAATACTATTCTTACATGTGGATTAATTCTTACTGAAACAACACTACTGGACGAGTGAGTGGCACTATCTCTCCTGAGACTGATGTAGAGACATGATGCAATCTGTGATTATATTTAACATCATTTTGAGGTAGTTTTGCACAGTTGTACCAACCTATTTGTTTAAAAATTACTTTAAGCTATTAAAGATTACTCTTAAAAATGCAAAACATTTGAAATGACAGTTTGAAACAAAAATGTGAAAATTGTGTGATCAAGTGTCAATGTTGTAGATTAGTTAAGTTATAATTTTATGATTTACTACTTTCATATACTGTATATACACTGTATGATGTAAAAACTTTAAGTGCCGTCTGAAATTTTCTTCATTTTTCTCAGCGTCCTATGTTTATATTCAGTTATTTCACGTTAAAGTCAATAAAAATAACTTATTGTTTGCCATAAAAGTGAAATTACTGAACCTACACATAGTAGTCTGAGAAAACATTTCATTTTAGAAGAATATATATAATTTTTGTTTATTTGTAGGGGGAGGGGGTTGTCAGGCATGTCGCCTAGTCTTTCTTCTTTTTTGTCCTTGGCTGATCACATGCCTGATTGATTTTGTTTAATGTCACTGCACTTCATTACACACTTCATTTTAGTGCCACTAGGTCATTACCCACTTCACCTTGAAATAAGAAGGTGCTCTTTCTTTTTGTACAGGGATCTACTTTGCTCCTGATTCAGACAGCTTGACTGAGTATAAACAATATATTGAGGATCTGCCTCTGATTGATGATCCAGAGGTCTTCGGAATGCATGAAAATGCTAACCTGGCCTTCCAGGCAAGTTTCACCTCTTCTAACTGCTTACAGAATGACAAATTTGATCTATACTATGCACTCGTCTAGTTATTTTGTTATCCAGTACAAGAGTCTGATTGTCTCTCATCTTCTGCTTCATGATTAAAGTGTTGACTGCATGAAGTTGATTGGCTGGTTGACTGATTGATTGATTGATTGATTGATTGATTGATTGATTGATTGATTGATTGATTGATTGATTGATTGATTGATTGATTGATTGATTGATTGATTGATT
>CAIGQV010019068.1:4216447-4247946 GCA_903798115.1 Danio jaintianensis | reverse complement strand
TTGGTATATATAGTTTACTTTTTTTTTTTTATAGTACATATTTACTTGATTTTAATTAAAAAGATGAAGGAAAACATATGAGGTATGCTTCTTTAGCTTCCCAACATGGAGGATGGTGTGTTGGTTCATGGGATGTTCATGGACGCCTGTCGCTGGGATGACACAAACATGGTTGTTGAAGACGCACTTTCGAGGGTAATGAACCCTATGCTGCCTGTGGTTCATTTCGAACCTCAGCAAAACTATGTTCCTGAGCCCAGCCTCTACCACGCACCACTGTATAAGACCTCTGCTCGAGCTGGAACTCTGTCTACGACAGGTAAAGCCTTGTGTAGTTTAATCAGATATCTCTCAAAGTCGAATAAATAAATAAATAAATATGTATTTATAAATTGTATAAAATTGTAACTATAAATTTCACAATTGTGTACTCTGCAGGCCACATTTATATATTTTTTGCCTACAATTACTTGTATATATTATATATATATTTGTAATTTTATTTCTATTTTGTAATTTTATTTTACTGTGTATTTGTGTTCTGTCTATTAGGACACTCCACCAATTTTGTTGTAACTGTGACATTGCCATCCAACCAGCCCAGTGACTACTGGATCTCAAAAGCCTCTGCACTGCTCTGCCAACTCAATGAATAAGCAAAGCTTTACCCCTCCAGCTCAATTTTAGATCCTTTCTCAAAAGAGCTTTTAGTTTTTTGAACATAAACAACATTTACATCTTAAAAAGAACATTAAATATGAATTTTAAAACAAAATAAACTGTAGTTTAGATTTTTTTTTCTTCACCAGGCCACAACATATTTCAAAATAAATATGCAGCTCTAAAAAGGATAAATAAAGAGCTATGAGAAATAAAATGCCAACTACTCCAAAATAAATAGACTCTCCTGGAACTTTCAATTGTTTTATTCTTTTTTTTATCTATATTTTCTAACAAAATGACTTATATCCACAGTGTTTACATAGTATTTTTACATAATACAACAGAGCACAGGGTCAGTATGAAGTCACAAAATAATGACACTCTGATTTACGTGGACAAACCGGACACAAGTGAGAGATTAGAACACACTAATAACTGTAATATTAATATAAAACTTCAAAATAATGAAAGTGACAGTAACAGAGCGTATTAATTCAACCCTCGATGCTATTGTTGCTTTGGTAAGGAAATGTTTGCTAAAAATGTAAGGATTTGTATGTTGGTTCAGTAAAAATGTTTGTTCTAAAATAATGGTAAATGGTGCCAAAAATATTGCTAAAGAAAATGTGTATACTTTAAAGGGATTTGGGGATTCGTTATGTTTGTATTTCAGCACATAAACTTCACAGACACATTTGTAGCTGTTGTGACTAACAAAGTTAGCACAGTGAGAGCACATCTTCACATAAACCAACCCTCAATGTTCAGTCCAGGTACAGTATATAAAGACATAAAATATCACCCAAACAGCTTGTCCAAGGGTCTGCACGTTTGTTCGAAAAGTCACATTTCAAAAATACACATTTTATTTATTAGTTTCTTTTTTTATATGAATTATTTGTAACAACAGTTCTCATGGATTTGAGAACGATGAGTAGAGGAAGGACTCAACTTTGGCGATAGACACTTCTCACACTCAATCACGTGTTTTTTTTTTAATAACTTTAAAAACAACCAAAAAGCCCCCAATGTGCTCCTATCACAATTATGTAAAGTCTTTCGAAACTGCCTCTATGAAATTCGGTGCGGACATGAGGATGGTAAAAGTGCAGATGATGGAGAAAAGTGAAAATGCCACCAGACAGAGCCGATCCACGACTGCCGCCGCAAATTTCCACTCGCTGCAAATGGCTTCGGCTTCATCCTGGTCACGGAAGCGCTGGGCGATGTACATCACTTCTGCCAGGATGCGTTGGATCTCCGGTTCGCCTGCAAACATCCTCACTCCCTCTCGCTGTTCTTCATTTGGTGAACCACCAACTCGTCCACCGCTGCAAGACACGCCGGAGTCACTGCTGGGTGGACAACAGGCACTGTCAATGGAGTGGTAGCCAAAGTACAGGTTCATATGACCATTGGTGGTGGAGTTGGTGGAGGACGGTTGACCGGGCATGACGCCCATCTGAATGCTGCTGGCGCTGGCGTGGTGTGCTGGAGACTGGTCATATTTGAAGTTGGCTTTGCGTTCCTCACCTGGTTTCTTCATGCGCAAGAACCAGGCACACCAGTTGAGCAGAATCACACGCACCTAAGAAGAACAGGGAGAATTTGCGGAAGATGAAGCTCTCTAATGGGTTACAGAGACATTTGATGGTGATAGTAATGATATGCTGTATAAAGTCAGTTTATTTCATTCAATTATCAGAGAAAATGTCCACTAAAGATTCCCGCGTTAAAAAATTCTGAGCTCCTAGCAGCAGGTGCGTCCCACTGGACGTGAACCAAATAAGAAACACCAGACAGAAGTAGCTAAGAGCTCTTTTCTTCTCGTATGAGAAGACATTAAAGTTTGATGCAAACAGACCTGATTACCTCTCCAGTGGGCCAACTGCACTGCAGTCATTCGTCAACTCAAACACATTAAGTTTATTCAGAGTGTTTTCTTAGAATGTTTTCAGCAGCAGTTTTTTAAAGTTGGATTTTTGTGGACGGAAACAGTTTTTAAGTAAACATTACATCATCCCTGATTGTTCTGAAAGTTTTATGAAAAATTTGGTATAGTGCGCAAAACATGTAAAGTGAATATTGTGGAATGCACATTTTTTATATAGCTTTTTTTGTCACAATTTGCAGTCTAAAATTCTTGATTACTAGCTGATTACTAGTTGCAGTAAGCCTGAGTGATTTGATTAATCAGAGTTGATTTTGAGACGTGTAGAAAATGACTCTGGTTCTGAGTCATCTGTAAGGGGTCTGAGTTACTGTAAGGGGTCGTTCTCATACTTGTGTGCTCAAGTTTGTTATTTCAAATTTAGTTGCAATGCGTGTCTATAGTGTAGTTAGTTGAAAACATCTCAACTTTTCAGAATGCTGCAAACACACCACATCTCATGTGACAAGAACCAACCAATCAGCTTCATCCTGATTTCCTTTCTTCGTGAGGGGCCCTTAAGGGGCCTTTCACTTTCCATCATGAAACAAGCCAATTTCTCCACCTATTTCAGTGTGCTCAGGAGATAGCACTCTCATGGCGTCTGCCATTGCTAAGCAATAATCAGCTGCATGTTCCAAGGAACCACCACAGCAAACCCTTGCTGTAGCTTGGATGCAAGTTTTATTCGTGGGTTTTTATTTAATTAGTCTACTGTTAAACTGAAATGTGTATAATACATACACATTTCACACAGCTAAAGAATTTCCAGACAGGTCTTGACCACATTAATGTTCCATATCACTACGCTGAAGGATTTTAGTCATTTCACAGCCTACAATCCTCTAAAATCTAAACAAAACGACAGGCTTTGGATATGACGAGTAAAGGCATCAGTATAGAAAGAAACCAAACCTAAAATGGCATTAAACCTTAAAATTATTCATTTACACAGAGCGTTTAACATGGCATAGCATCTTTACACTGAATTCTGAGCAGGAATAGACATGCTTTAGGGCTGTGTAAAGATGACTTAAGGACCTACTGTAGTACTACACACAGGAGAGGACACAAATCTGACAAATGTCTTGAAACACAATATTTGAACAATGTCTTTAGGTGGAAAACTGGAAATAGCTGACTCCGGTCTATTGGGCTTACATATTTAAAAAAAAAAATGCACACCTGAGGTGCAACAGAAACTCTGCTTTGCATCGTGACTCTATATGTCCACTAGCGTGGAGTTGAATGTTGACAATACGTCTCTCAAAATGGGTTTTTAAAGTTTGATGTCTAGACTAGACAGCTTCTATAAAACATCATGCACACAATGACAACGTGGCAGTCAAGATGTCAGTCTAACTCATGTTTACATAGAAAAACAATTTAAATGCATGCAGTGGAAAAAAAAAGGTGTTATTTGTGAGCCTGTGAAGCAGCCTGACCTAAAAACTGAAGACAGTCTCAAGTGTTGTTTTATTTGACATACTGTTATAATGTTGATTTTGAGTTAGATTAATCTTAAATCTAGATTAAATCAGGATTTATCTAATAACTCCCTCCCTACCTAAAAAAACAACAACAACAAAAAACAAGGCTGCACTACCTGACAAAAGTCTTGTTGCCTATCCAAGTTTTAGGAACAACAAATAATAACTTGACTTCTAGTTGATCATTTGGAATCAGAAGTGGCTTATATGAAAGGCAAAGGCCTCTACATTACGCTCATTTTACCAAAACAAAATCATATCATGTCTTGATTTTTTATTATTCTATTAGGACAGAAAGGTCAGACTTTGCTAAGACAAAAGTCTTGTCACATTTTTAAAGGATTCACCCAATCACAAATTAGAGCATCCCCTGTGACAAATGTTCCTAAAACTTGGATAGGCGACAAGACTTTTGTCAGGTAGTGTATATTTAAGCCATCGGTTTGATCCTGGGTTTAATTTCACGGTACAAAAATGTATTTACTAATATATTATTGCTGTATCAGTTTAAATCCAAGTTTTCAAGTTCATAAATAATAATTTGTTAATGAAGATGCTTAAAATGTCAAAATGACAGCACTGAAAATAACATTTTCAACATTCTTCAGAATACCTTACTTTGTGTTCAACAGAGTAAAACAAGCTCATAGACGTTTAGAATCACTTGAGTACATTTTCTTTTTTGAGTGAACTATGATTTTAACTGAACAGTAATAACCTTTTTCTGAGGTCACAGTCCATCATGCATCTTTTTTTAATCTTCATAATAAACAGTCTGTTTCATTTAAAGAGTTTGAGCTCACCCATCTTGGCATCTTTCCCCCTTGTGGATCATGATGATGAAACTGCAGAACAAGAACGGTGACAACAACCGACAAGCCCACGATCATCATGGTGCTGGCAAAGTACTGAGCTACAGAGCCAAAGAAGACACAACACTGTTAAACCCAGCAGGCCGTCGAAAACATCCACAGCCAAGAAGTTTTTCATGAGATTCAATATTCAGATTCTGGTACACATTAGGAACATTCAGCAGTCTGGATGCTGCCCTCGACTCACCTATGAGAGGAACGGAATCAGAGGTTGCTGGCATGATCTCGGCCACCAGCAACATGAAGACCGTTAATGACAGAAGAACAGTGATACCTGAAGAATGGAAAAGGTAGGTGTAAATCAAATTAATGCCATTCCTTCATGTCTAATTACTGTACAAATATATTCTTCCGACGGCCAACTCACACCACACAAGCGCCAATAAACAACAAACAAGTTGGTCATTTTAATTAGAATGTTGTAAAAAAAAATACTGTCATTGTCACTGCCTCAACAATTGTCATACACAATAATTAAATAAACAATTAAATGTCCTTTTAAAGAGTCTAAAAAGACATTTACATGGAGCCTATCTGGTCCCAGGTCATGTTAAGTCAGAGTTTGTTGAGGTTTGTTGGATACTTATATCACACTGCTTTCATGATCCAACAAATGCTGACTGATGTTCCAACAGACTTGTTTGTTGTCGTTTGACTGTGGTGTGAATTGGCCCTTACTTGAAGTGGTGTTCATAAGACTGTCATGGAACCTTAATAATTATGACATCACATGTCATGAATATAAATAAGATTATTATGCACGCTTATGACAACTGTTATAAGGAGTTATTTGCTCAGTTATGCAAATGTTACATTGTTTGAGATGTCTTTATGACTTCTTGACATGAACAAATACATCACAACCTGTCTTTATTACCAAGACAACAAAACCTGTCAGTGTCTTTGTTGTGACATCTTGACATAATCAAGACAACATAATTTGTCATAAATCTGTCATAAACATGACTGCCATGAAGCCATTATAATTGTCATGAATTTTATAACAGCTTCATTAATACTTCTCTTGACCTCTGCTATCAAATTATTTGACACAGTATAGACACTTTTATTGAGAAATTTTAATGTTGTCATGACAAAGAATGTCACCTTTGCATTTAAAACTGAGTGAATGACACTTAATGGCAGTTGTCATAAGTATGCATAAGATCTCTTTAAGAATCTTGTGTGGTGATTATAAAGGTGTCATGACAGTCTTATGAACACTCTTTCAAGTAAAGGCCAATTCACATCGAACAGGCAAACACCAACAAAGAAGTGTGTTGCAGTTTGTTGGATCAGTGTGTTTCCCCTGTTGGCATCTGTTGCCATTGATCAGAGTTTGTTTTCACCTGACTGAACATGTTTAGTCATCATTTGTTGGATTGTGAAACATCTGAGTAGAGTGATGATCAATGATAACAAACTCAGACTTCAAGTAAACACCCCTTCAAATAAAGTGTTACTTTTTTGTTGGAATGAAAGTAATTGGGATTTTAATTGGGAAAGTAATTGATTTTCCCAATTCCTCCAAAAAGAGAAAGCTGCACTGTACAGTATGTGATGTTGATCTTACCCAGTGAAATTTTCTCTCCAGAATCGGCTGGCAGCAGGAAGACGAGCAGCGCCAGGCCGGAGATGAGCACACAGGGAATGAGCAGGTTCAGACCATAGTACAATGTTCGCCTGCGCATTGTTACTGTAAATGTCACGTCAGGGTAGGGCTCCTTACAGCACTCATAATATAGCTCATTACGCTTCCCAGGGACCCCTGACACAAAACAAAACAACACATTTGGGTTATGTCATAAAACAGCAGGTCTTTTCCACAAATACACTAGACTCTGGTGTCCTATTACTTTTTATGAAGTATAAACAAACAAACCGCATGTTTTTGTTATTAGAAATATTAGATGTTGTCCAACACACTGTAGAATGCATCAGTTTGAAAAGTGGTAGCTTGTTTTAAGCACACTTTGACCCATAGTGATAATATTTCTTAGTTAGTTTCAAATTGGTTAGGTCTTGCTATGAAAGGACCAGTTAAGCAAAATGTGATTCTGTAAAGACCAGGCAGCAACAAACACTTTGGGCTCTATTTTAACGATCTAGGCGCAAAGTCTAAAGCGCATGGCGCAAAAGCAATAAGGGCGTGTCCGAATCCACTTTTGCTATTTTAAGGATGAAAAAATACGGTTTGCGGTGCGGCGCATGGTCTAACAGGGTTGTGCCAATCAGAGTCTCATCTCCCATTCCCTTTAAGAGTCAGTTGCGCCGCGGGCGCATTTGCTATTTACATCGCTTACTTTGTAAGTGGAAAAACTGAATGCTTCACTAGCGAGAAAACAGTCAAACAGACCATCTGCAGCGAGAGGATAAAGAACAAGCCTACTCCATTCGGCCTCTTTACTTTCTCTTTCTCTTTCTCTCTTTCGTGGATAAGGAAACGGTGCTGTACGCACTCTGCTGAAGACATCCATTACCCTACATAATAATTTTTGTTTGTTAAGCACAAAGATTTGTTTCAAAACTATTTCTAAATTCAGTTCTAATTTACAGCAAACAAATAAATGAGCAATAATAACGAAGTGTGGTCAAAAAACTGAGTTATATCCAAACACACGTCCTATGCCCCATATGGTCCAAAACCAGACAGGTGGACAAATCTAAGATAGTTTTTAATAAAACAAATATAAATATGCATATAATAAATAATACTAATAATAATAATAACATTATACAAATGCAAATTATCATGAATAAACTGAAGCAACGTGCCAACAATGCGCCTTAACACACCTCTTTTCTAGACCAACACATCCATGAGTCCACAAAGGGGCACAACAATATATTTGCTATTTAAACAACGTGGCGCAAAGCGGGAAAATTACTGTTGTGCTGGTCTGAAAATTGCAACACATCGAGCCAAACACGTCTTGCGCCTTATTGCGCCCGTTGTATGATAGGGCTCTTTATCAGGTTTTCTCAGATGAATGTGTTGCTCTTGTTTGCGTCTGTTGGAATTTATTAATTTATTTTGCTCACTGAACATGCTGAATCTACACTTTTCAGGTTGTAGATTAGGAAACGATGTGCAGTATTCTGGTGATTGTCCTAGTTTGTTGCCATCTGTTGGTGTGGTGTAAATTGCTTTTAGGTCATAATAGCAACAAACCTTGTCATATTGACAAAAAAACATCTAATAAAAATGCTAAACATTCTGATAATAATGACTAAACATGTATAAGTGCTTATTAAGTGTCATCATTTCAAGCCAATATCTCATTATAATGACACTTTCACTTAATGACTTGCACTATAATGCAGAGTCATTATTATAGGAAACTGTCTCATAAAATGTGAACCTTTATTGTCTTTATTTAAAAGTGTTTATTATAGTCTTTATTTATTGACTGTTTTAAAGCATTAGTCATTATTTTGAGTTATTATCATGAGAAAACTAATAACTAATAATGAAAAACTGTCATAAGAATGAGAATGTTTATCATCATCATTATTACTTTTAGATTGTTTCTCATTATTATTAATATATGAATTAATATGATAATTTTTCTTTAATATGCTAAGCAGTAGTTTGGCATCTTCAGGGATCAGAAATTTGACCCATATTAATGACAACTAGCTGCATTAGTAAGTGATTTAATGACACTATAAAGAACTAATGAGGCCTTTATATGTCACCTTTGTGTTTATGTCCTAACAATTATCATAGTAAGCAAAAACAAAAGATACAATCAATGTTAACGTCAGACCATAGAACGTACTCTTGAGATATTTTGCCTTGTAATTATAAAACACAAAATAATGACCTATAAGGCATTAACTGTAAACTTTAATTAAATCAAACACTAATTAAATCAAACAAGTTTATTACACTCACATAATAATGAATTTGATGTACTTATAAAAAGTATGTGAACTCCAAATTTGATTGTATTAAGCTAAACTTTGACTGTGTTGCAGCAGATTTGTTGTTCCCAGTATCCTTTGCATCAGACTATATATAGAAAATAAATATAAGAACTGTAAGTTTTAGTTTGTTTAGTTGTGTTTGTTGTACAAGATTGACATATGGAGAGACATAACATAGTGTTAGGGTGGCACGGTGGCTCAATGGTTAGCACTGTTTATTTGACAGGAAGGTTCGAGTCCCAGCTGGAACGGGTGGCATTTTTGTGTGGAGTTTGCTTGTTCTCCTTGTGTTTGCATGGGTTTCCTCCAGGTGCTCCGGTTTTCCCCACACTGTAAAGACATTTGGTTTAGGTGAATTGGGTAAACTAAAATTGACCATAGTAAATAAATGTGTGTGTGAATGAGAGTGTGTATAGGTATTTCCCTGTGCTGGGTTGTGGCTGGAAGGGCATCCGCTGCATAAAACATATGCCAGAGTAATTCATTCTGCTGTGGCAACCCCTGATAAATAAGGTACTAAGCCGAAGGATAGTGAGTGAGTGAAGTTAGTGTTATGTGGATAGTTGTCAAACAGGCAGACATCATTTTTGTAAAACACCATTTTTTAAGAAAATGCAGCATAAAACTGTCCTATGGTGTGACAGCAAAAATGAAGAAAAACAACTAATAATATACAAATAGTGTGAGAGTGATTCATATTCAATGTTGGACTCTTATCTTCATGTAGTGCTATTCATTTTAAATGAAATAATGAATAATGTTGTTTTTTTCTCCATGAATTCACACCAAAGGACAACTAAACTTAACAATTTTAAAGTGGTTTGTGAAAAATATGAAAAATGAAAAATTCTGAGACAAAAACTTGCAAGTCATGGGCTTCACAGGGGGCTTCAATCACATAATCTTGAATGGGGTCATTCAACTTATTAAAGTTTTCTGTGGAATTGTCAGATTTAAAATGAGCATATAGTGTCACACCAGAGGACATGTTTTTCAGTTACAAAATATATCAAGTTCATGTTTTAGAAATATTCAGATGAAAAAAATATCCATTTACTAAAATAGCCACTAGTAAAATTAGGCCTAAGGTATTTATTAATGATTTGACATTTTAATTTATTTAACCATGCATGCTTGAGACACCATATGACAGTTTTCAGATTTGCCTCAAAAATGTAAACAATTTAATAACACAGCAGTTTTTATAATAAGAGCTCCATGGAAAACAAGAAATGTTTAACAATTTACTGAATTTTAAATGATGGCAATACTAATTACATTCATTTTTGTCATGTCTGAGTGAAAATGCAATGTCACGTCAACAGCCCATACAGGGTTTTCCGTTATGTTGAAGTTGTGTTTGGTTGCCATTGTATCTTATATGCACATTTACATTTATGCAAATTTGTGTCAGGAATGAAAAAACACGAATGAAAAGCTGGTTAGGCTGAAGCTGAGCTGCAGATTTTAAGTAAGGGACATTAAGGCAGTTGTTAGCTTTGTGTCGTGTCGTGTTGTTAACTTCCTTTATTCTACTAAGCCACCTAGTCACTTACAAATGCAGTTCCCCTTCATACGGGAACTTCAACGTGCGTCTGTTAACAGACTATGGGAGTACGTCAGACGACAAATCACTCTGAAGAGTAAGAAAACGGGCCAATGAAATGCCAAATTGCATTGGCAGAGCTCTGCTCCACAGCTGGCAGCAATGAGCTATCAGCGCTATATAAGCTGCACGCTGTGGAGTGAGCCTCAGAATTTATTTGCTTCAGACCCTCTCACGAGACTGAAGACACTCTATCTGCCAACCTGATTTCAAGACTGAAACCAGTTTACTCACCAGTGCGGGAGATGACGCGACAGCGGCAGTTGATCTGGGCTTTCTGTCCCCTGGGCGTTTCGCTGGTGTTCACAAAAGAGCAGTTTCACACTAAAAGAGCAGATTCCCTAAGAGAGCAACACAGTCAATCAACACGTCTTTTTCAAGACGCTGTTCTGACTGTGCGTTTCTGGATGCGGTGGTTCCTATCTCCGGATGATGGGCACGGGTATCGCATCACACGTCTGGGGGTCCAGCATGCCGATGCGGTGCTCGCGGACAGCTCATGCTCTCACTGTGAGAGTATGGCTGTTGCACAGCTGAGATCGCGGCTTCCAAGCCACCCCCGTTGCTCCCCGTGAAAGCGGTTAGCACGCGGGCAGATCTGAGAATTACAGTGGGGGCTTATCCGTCGCCTCCGGGCCCGCGGACCCCCCACTCCTCCACAGCACGCTCCATCCAAGCTTCGAGTGGTGGTGCGGTTCATCCCCCGGGATGCCCGCGCTTCCGCTTGATGACACCGGAGATCAGATGTCCATCGCGACATCAGAGGGCGAGCTGTCATGCTCAGATGACAGATCGGGCTCGCTTCCATCCTACGGGGTGCAATGCGTAGTCACGGTTCTCGAATCAGACATGATGGCTGCGCTTCCTGGGCTGCTTCGGCGGTGTGGCTGGAGATGGCTTGTCCCCCAGTCTCACCGCCGGACCGACTAGAGGTGTGGCGTGTGAGCTGATGTAAGATGAATCTTCCAGCTCCCGTCCACTTCTTCCCAGGGGCGCACAGCGAGCGCACGCTGGCATAGAGGGCGTTTTTCTCTGCCCGGTCCTCGTGCGCTCCCGCCTTCACCTCCCCTGATGGCGAGGCGGCCAGTGGGTATGAAGCTATTCCTCAGGTGGTTGGCCGCCACCTGGAGGGGTAAGCTGAGACCCCCGTCCAAGGCGGGTGGGTTTTCTGTGTCTCTCATGGCCAGAGCCCATACCGTTGCGGGCCATGCCGCTTCTGCCCTGCACCACAGCACCTGCTGTGCTGCACAGGGGCGGTTCTTCCCCAGGCTTATGCGTAAGCACCGCACGGTGGTCGACTATGCTCTCATGACCTTCAAGTCGGCCGCCCGTGCCCTGGGGAGGACGATGGCCACACAGTGGTCCGGAAATGCCACCCTTGGCTTACCCTGGCAGATATGCGCCGCGCCGACAAATTACGCTTTCTTGGTGTGCCCATATCCCAGGCAGGCCTACTCGGCGACACTGTCGGGGACTTTACCCAGGAGTCCTCGGTGGTGAGAGATCAGGCGTGCGCGATGGAGCGGGTCATCTCCTGGTGAGCTCGGAAAACTGCTCCCCCACCGGACCCGTCCGCGCTGGCTGTTCTTTGCCGAGAGCGCTCTTCCCGCGGCTCCTAAATGCTCCACCGTCACAGCCCGTTACACTGGCTAATGAACACGCCGAGCCTCGCCGCAGGAAGTTGACGCTCCCGTCATAGGTCGCCGTAAAGTCCGGTAATCGGACCGCGAAGCGAACCTAAGGCGGGCCACTTGGAGAGGAGGAGAACCGTTCTTTCCCCGGTGGAGGGCCGGGGCTCCCGCGCGAACGAATGTAGCGATCCGAAAAAAACGGCTTTTCCTCCCTCTGGGTGTGGAAGCCCAATTGCTGCCAGCATGGGACGCACTGCCTTCCAGCTCTCAGCTTTGGTGCACTTCGCCACAGGCTTTGAGGGCGCCAGAGGATGATCTCCTTTCTCGCACCTCCAGCCTCTCCGCGGGATCCTGGGAGGAAGGTAAGAGACTCTCTCTTATTTTCAGCTCTTCCTCGGGCCGCTCTGCTTCCCGGGGTGAGCACTCCCCTCCCGAGCTGCCCCTCTGTTGGCATGTCATTGATCAGTCCGATGGTGCCATTAGCGCGGGCTCTGCCAGCCTGGTTAGCGCTGCCCAGCCCGTCGCGGTGGCTCATGCGGACGATCAGACTCGGCTATGCGATTCAATTCGCTATCCGCCCTCCCAGGTTCACGGGTGTTCATACTACGAGGGTTTCCCCCCCGAGAGCGCCCCTGTCTTGCGAGAGGAGATTGCTGTCCTCCTGGCGAAGGATGCAATCGAGCAGGTCCCTCCAGCCGAGATGAAGTGTGGGTTTTACAGCCCGTACTTCATCGTGCCGAAGAAGAACGGTGGGTTATACCAATCCTATCTGCGCATTTTGATCTGTCATCCGTTCAGGATGCTGATCGGGGTGCTCATGCAGAAACGCATCCCCCAGTCCGTCCGTCCGCGGGATTGGTTGCAGCTATAGACCTGAAGGACGCTCACTCCATGTCTCGCTCTCTCCCTCCTAAAGTGCGACGGGGCCCGAGCATGGCAGTAAATGGTCCTCCCCTTCGGGCCCTCCCTGTTCCATGCGTGGAGGATGCCCTGTGTCTCTTTGACGCACGCGCATCTGCATTTTTGATTATTCTTTGACTGGGTTAATTTTTTCAGACCTTGAATTAGTCAATTATGCAAAGGGACCTGGTGCTCTGGCACCTCGGCCTGTTGGGGTTTCAGGTCAACCGAGAATGAGCAAGCTCTCCCCCGGGCAGAGCTTCTCTCATCTCGGGTTGGAGCTGGACCCGGTCTCCATCACGGTGCGCTTTTAACGCGCTGGGCTAGTGCTGCCTTGTCCGTTTAATTCGGCAGTTATAGTGGTTTCACTGAAGTTTTTCAGAGGCTCCTGGGGCATATGACATTTTTGTAGCCGCTATCACGCCGCTCAATTGTTCATATGAGACCACTTCAGCGCTGGCTTCGCGATCGGGTCCCCAGATGGGCATGGCGCGCGGAGACGCACCGGGTGTCCATCACTACGCTGTGTCTCCGCACCTTCAGCCTCTGGATGGACCTTGCCTTCTACGGGCCTGGGTGCCCTTAGAACAAGTGTCCAGTCATGCTGTCATTCTGACGGATGCTTCCAGTACGGGCTGGTGGGCTGTGTATATCGAGCATGCAGCCGCAGGTTTGTAAATCAGACTTCGGTTGCGTTGGCATTTAATTGCCTGGAGTTGTTGGCAGTGTTCTCCCTCTCCGCCGGTTCCTACCGGTACGGGAGGGGGCACATGTCTTGGTTAGGACGGCCAGCATAGCTGCGATATGCTACCGCCGCATGTCTCAGCTCGCTCGCCATCTGCTCCTCCGGAGTCATGCGGCTTAATAGCTGCGCGCCGTTCATATCCCATACGAGCTCTACCGTGCCAGCTTACATGCTCTCACGACAGTTACGTTTCTGGGAGAATGGAGACTCCACCAAGCAGTCCAGCTGTTATGGGCACGCTTCAGAGAGGCCCAGGACATCCTGCCGCTTCTCCCGAGCGGCCCTTCGCCAGCTGCTTTCCCTGCTCTGCATGGATGCGCTGGCTCTCAGCTGGCCCCGGGTTTACGCAATATGTGTTTTCCCCAGTGAGCCTGCGCGCGCAGACTCTGTGCAAGGTCGGGGAGACGAGGTGCGGGTCTCGCTCGTTGCGCCTCCTTGGCCCAACCGGACCCGAGTTTTCAGACTCACACTCCTCGTGATGGCCCTCCCTGACGAATTCCCCGGAAGAAGTACTCCTTTTTCTGGGACGGGCACCCTCTGGCACCCGCGCAGCGTTCTGGAACCCTCATTGAGGGTTTCTAGACAGAGCGCGGTAGACTTAGGTGACCTATCAGTAGATGGTTAACACCGTCACTCAGGCTAGAGCACCCTGTATAGGCAAGCCTATGTCCGGTAGTGGAGTCTATTCGTTGTGTGGAGCTCTTCTCTCTGAGAAGAACCCCGGACATGCCAGATTAGTGTTGTGTTTTCTTCCTTTAGGATAACTGGAGCGCAGGCTGTCACCCTCCAGACTGAAGGTTTGGCATGCTGCCATCCCCTTATCAGCCGGTTCCTCAGAGGTGCAAGATGGAATGTTGGAAGGTTGCGCTCTTGGTGATGCTTGTGCGCCCACGCTATGCTTGGCAAACTTCACATCAGGAGCGTGACGGGCTTAGCTGCTGTGGCGTGTTCCATACAGTCTCCCATAGTCTGTTAACAGATGCACGTTGAAGTTCCCGTATGAAGGGGAACATCCTGGTTACGTCCTTATTCGGGGAACGGAGACGTGCGTCTCCACTGCCACAGCAGCTTAGTCTCCAGCTGATTAGCTGAGTGATCGGCTCTTCAGCAGGCAAATTCTGAGGCTCACTCCACAGCGTGCAGCTTATATAGCGCTGATAGCTCATTGCTGCCAGCTGTGGAGCAGAGCTCTGCCAATGCAATTTGGCATTTCATTGGCCCGTTTTCTTACTCTTCAGAGTGATTGGTCGTCTGACGTACTCCCATAGTCTGTTAACAGACGCACGTCTCCGTTCCCTTATTCGGGGAACGTGGGTTACGGACGTAACCAGGACTTTATTAATCCATAAATAGGGTTTTGATTTTTGAACCCTAAAGGGTTACCATTCATTTATCTTATTATTTTTTATCATTATATTATTTTTCCATCTGTGGCCAAAACTTGCCATATAATACGTACATTATTAAATTGATATATTAAATGCATAGTTCACCCAAAAATGTTCTGTCATCATTCACTCATCCTTTACTTATTTCAAACCTTTATGAGTTTCTTTCTTCTGTTAAACACAAAAGAAGATACTCTGAAACATGTTGGAAACCTGCAACCATTGACTTCAATAGTATTTCTACTATGGAAGTCAATAATTACAGGTTTTCAACTTTTTCCAAAATATATTTTTTGTGTGTTTGACAGAAGAGGTTTGGGAGGTTTGGAAACATGTAAAGGTGAGTAAATAGTGAGTAAACTTTTTTGGGGGGTAAACTATCCCTTTAAGCATGGAAGAACAATATTTAGTTTGATTTAAAAAGTATATTATGCAGTATATGAATGAGTCAGCAGAGTGGTTCAAGGAAAATCTAAGGCAGGACTTCAAAGTGACCCGTCCACAACACAGCCGAGATGAAAATAGAGGCTGTCGGCCAAGAGGAGCTTATTTGTGACAGGACCAAATCACAGACAGGATTTTTGTGACCTGTACAGTGCATAACCTCTAAAAATAGTTTTTGCTGTTATTAAACCTAAAGCAAACACAAGAATCAGACATTATTTACTCTGTTTCTTGTCCATCCTCTGTGCGTGTGCACAAAACAAATATTTGTTTTCCATTCCCTATTTTTTTGCAATGTAATCCACTTAATCCTAAATCGCTGTCCAAAGTACGGATGCAATTCAATAATTCAACAAAAGCCCAAGTCAAGTGTATTGATATGAAACACAGTAATGTCAGCTATAGTGTAAAAAAGCAATCCAAACTTTACAATGCATGAACTTTACATCATTTTTGCTGGTTGCTTTAGTTAAAGGAAACAATAACATGACATGTTGCAAATGTGACAGTGTTGATCTGTCAGGGTCAGGCAGCCCTCCTCTCCAATTGATTAAAAATTAAATCAAAATTGTAATTAATCAAACTGGGCAGGCGGAGAAAAGGCTTTCATCAGGATTTCACGCTGGTCAGAATTGTCATGGCACTCAGAGACAATCACATCAAAGGAAATCACTGGTTTGAATCATTTAACTGATTACAAAAGGCCTACCTGGGTTATGTGCTGTATGCGTGTGTGAGTGTGTGTTTCTTTTTCAGGTGGAAGGGAACTCACGTATACAGTCATGCAAATTTGTCAAAGGAATGGACAAACATGAAAAACAATCTAATAGAGCACAGAAAGGTACAGAACGATTCTTCTAACAGATCAAAAACTGGTGGTCAAAATCCACTTATTTTTGTTTGGTAGTGTAATAATAGTGTATTAGTTTGTTTTTTTACATAGAATGCTTGCAATAAAGCAAAATTAAAGATTTTTACTATATTTACAGTAAACATAAATGTATAAAATACATGTACAATTGTACAACTGTATGCAATTATATATAATATATAAGGATTCAACCTATAGAACCTCAATGAATTGAAAACATTTAATAGTAAAAACACACTTTATCACTAAAATAATCTTGATTCAGCTTAGCTAAAAACTACTTGTGTCAAATATGCTAATGCTCTGTCCCAATTACTGCCATTTAAAAAATACTTTATTTTACAAAATTATAATTTTAAAAAATAATTATTATTAATAATGAATAAACATGGAAGCTCAAATTTGGGAATAATAAATAAAAAATTTTAAACATGGAAGCTTGAACCTCATGACTACCATATTTGATGCTGAATATGTTTAAATACTATTTAGTTTGAACTGTACACTGTACTTAATATATGAATCCCTTACTTATTAGTGTATTAACAACAAATCTCAATGACACAAGTGTTTTTCATCACTACTTTTTATAGCTCAGTTTTCATAATTTTAGGTCAAATTATTTAGTAGTCACAGTCAGAGGTTTTTAAAGGGTTAAAGGAAGGCCAGAAAAAAATTCTCTGCTCCTTTCACATCTATTCCTGAAGCAGCTGAAACACCTTTTCCACAAGCATTCATTAAATATGAACAAAAATACTTGTTTTTTTTTATCTAACTCATAAATGAGCAATTTAAACAATAATTTATGATTACAGTGGCCTATTAAATATATTAATAATATATAGTCTAAAACATGTAGAAACTATGAATTAACTATAAGCTAATATATTTATTAAGTGCTTTATTAGTGTATAATTTTTATTAAGTGTTATTATATATTATCACCCCCCTACTTAAAAGGAAAATCTGGGTTAAAGTTATTTAACGGTTATAGACTGTACTTGTTTTATTTTATTTTTAATTGTGTTTGTCCATATTTAACCCAAATTTGGGTCAAAATAACAATTCTTTAGAGTTCATGTTTACATTTTCTGCAACTGCGTGACCAGTCGTTTTCAGCAGTGTGTGAAATGTGTGTGTGTGTAATGTGTCGCTCCCTGCGGTGTTAAAGATGCCCATTCACAGACTGCCCATGTCAATGCACAACCTTGGCACGCAACTGGGCATTGGTGCCAGCCAGAATCAAAGCCAAAGCACTGCCAACCACCATCAGGACCCCATCTGTCGAACAGACCCGGGGTCACATTGGCATTGAAAGCGTAAAAATGCTAGACTGAGACAGAAACAGAGATATTAAACCACCAAACACGATCAGATTATGAGATTAAAAACTTGCGCAACACAAACATTCATTTATAATATGAATATTTCTAATAATAGTGCAATGCGTGCTGTGGTGTTGGATGATGATTATAGTTTTGCACAATGTTATTTAATCCTGTCATAATATAAAACCACACAGAAAAGTGAATGACTTTGTTGTCATTGTCGGGATGTTAAAATTCAGTCTGCGCTGTCTTAGTCCATATAAATAACAAGAAATGCTCTCACGAGAGTGTCAAGACATTCTTCAAGTCTTTTTTATTCTCCACCTGTGCGTATGGACATTGAAGAAGAGTGTATTTCAAAGACCTTCTGTACCGCGTGTTAAGTTTATGTTCCCTACAGTCCAGCAGGAATGAAGAAATGATCCACTTAGCATTCAGATGAGCCAACAACACTTTTACACACTTTTCCATCAAACAGATGTAGCGAGGAAATGATCAATAGATCAATAGAGTGCCTCCAGGCAAAAAAACCCCATTCAAACACACATGACCTACACCGAGCACACAATAACACATTAAACACTTGAAAGTCCAAAAGTGTGAAAGATTTAAGAAGAGAATGTGTGTGTCAGAAGGGATGTGTTTGTATTCTGTGCTTTCATAAAAATGGATTTGGCTCTTCACAAAATGATTTCTTTCACTTAAAACTGTCAGCCCTTAATGCATCACTTGCAAAAGTTGATCTTTTCGAACTGTTTGGAAAAACAGCTAAGAGCATTATATATATATAATTCATTCATTCATTCATTCATTTTCTTTTCGGCTTAGTCCCTTTATTAATCTGGGGTCGCCACAGCGGGATGAACCGCCAACTTATCCAGCATATGTTTTACGCAGCGGATGCCCTTCCAGCCGCAACCCATCTCTGGGAAACATCCATACACACCCATTCACACACATACACTACGGACAATTTTTTGTTTTTGTTTTACCCAATTCACCTATACCGCATGTCTTTGGACTTGTGGGGGAAACCGGGGCACCCGGAGGAAACCCACGCGAACACGGGGAGAACATGCAAACTCCACACAGAAATGCCAACTGACCCAGCCGAGGCTCGAACCAGCGACCTTCTTGCTGTGAGGCGAACGTGCTACCCACTGCGCCACCGCGTCGCCCCATATATATAAAATTATGTATATATAATTATATATACAGTATATCTATATAAGTAATTGTCTTTATTTAAAGTAATAGTATACTTAAAGTACACATGAAATAACAATTTACAATGTTTATTCTGTTAGCGCACAAGTGATGCAGTGATGCAGTCAGTCAAGTTTACATTATTTTGTTAAAAATTAAATTGATTTCCATTTGAATTAAAAAAATATGTTGCTGCCAGTATGCTTTCAGTTAATACTGTCCCTTACCTCAAGCTGAGATCGGCATGGTTTTTCAAGCGGCAGCGTTTTATACGTCCTTCATAGGTGATGTCGAGAGACTGACATAAACCACACAGATGTGACTTAATAAACCGTGAAGTCAGGAACTGTCTTTTAATCGTTGCATCCTTAGCCTGAATGTAAATCTCATAGTCAGGCAGCGCAGGATCAGCATGATAAACAGAGTAAAACAGGGAGCAATTTTCATTTTCTAAAATGATCGCCCCTTTTTCTACAGTGAAAAGAATAAAAATATGTATTTTTAACCACAATACTCGTCTTGCATCAGCTCTGCTATCCATGTTCATGACTGGTTAAACTATTAGACTGAAGTTCCCATGCTTTGAAATGTGGATTATTTTATTCAATGTTTGACATAATCTCAACTAAAAAATGAAGAGAGCGTGAGACAGAGTAGCTCCTCCCCCCTTTAAAAAAAAAACAGCTAATAGTGTTTGTTTTTCTCACAGCTCTGCCAGTGAGAGTGGTTGAACTCAAGTGCATCAAATGAGTCTTGAAACAAGCATCACCAAGCATCACCAAGAGTGCCACCTTCCAACGTCCTCTAAGCCCAAAAAATTACCATTACATGGGAATAATTAGATTTTAGATCGGGGGTAATAAATGTGCTTTTACCTAGCTAATATAGTCTAGGGATTTTAGAAATACGACAGTACGTTGGGAAAGTGTGCCAGTCCCCGAAGGCAGAGGACGCTGCGGAGACCACCTGGTACCCAAGAGGGGAGACTTGATGGCAATAAGAACATATGGACTAGCCCTATTCCAGTGGAACAGGCTGTGACGGCGGAGCGTTTTGGAGCTGCGGGAAGAGCACTCTCAGCGAGGAACAGCCAGTGCGGATGGGTCCGGTGGGGGAGCAGTTTTCTGAGCCCACCAAGAGATGACCTGCTCCATCGTGCACGGCTGATCTCTCACCACCGAGGACTCCTGGGTCAAGTCCCCGACAGTGTCGCCGAGTAGGCTTGGCTGGGATATGGGCATGCCAAGAAAGTGTACTTTGTCGGCGTGGTGCATATCTGCCAGGGTAAGCCAAGGGTGGCATTTCCGGACCACTGTGTGGCCATCGTCCTCCCCAGGGCACGGGCGGCCGACTTGAAGGTCATGAGAGCATAGTCGACCACTGTGCGGTGCTTAAGCATAAGCCTGGGGAAGAACCGCCCCTGTGCAGCACAGCCAGGTGCCGTGGTGCAGGGCAGAAGCCATCGGCTCGCACGTCACACCCTCTAGTTGGTCCGGCAACTAGAGGGTGCTTCTAGTTGCTTCGATGTCACGATGGGCGTCTGATCTCCGGTCTCATCGAGCAAAGGTGTGGACATCCCAGGGGATGAACTGGCACAACCACTCGAAGCTTGGATGGGGTGCGCTGTGGAGGAGTGGGGGGTCCGCGGGCCCGGAGGCGATGGATAAACCCCCACTGTGATCCTCAGATCTGCCCACGTGCTAACCGCTTTCACAGGAAGCAACAGGGGTGGCTTGGAAGCCGCAATCTCAGCTGTGCAACAGCCATGCCCTCACAGCGAGAGCATGAGCTGTCCGCCAGCACTGCATCGACATGCTGAACCCCCAGACGTGTGATGCGATACCCGTGCCCATCATCCGGAGATGATGGAACCGGAACCACCGCATCCAGAAACGCACAGTCAGAACAGCGTCTTGAAAAAGACGTGTTGATTGATTGTGTTGCTCTCTTAGGGAATCTGCTCTTTTAATGGCTCTTTTAGTACACCAGCGAAATGCCCAATGGGAAGGGAAGCCCAGATCGACCACCGCTGTCGCGTCTTCTTCCACACTGGTGAGTTACACTGTTTTTCCACACTGGAAATCAGCTTGGCAGAAGGATTCTTCAGTCTCGTGAGAGGGTCTGAAGCGAAAATTCTAATGCTCGCTTCTCAGCAGCCGGCTGATATATCCCACTAATGGCTAATCACTGGCAGCTGTGGAGCTGAGCTCTGCCAATTCATTTGGCATTCATTGGCCCGTTTTCTTACTCTTCAGAGTGATTGGTCACCTGGCGTACTCCCATAGTATGTTACCAGACACACATTGAAGTTCCCATGATGGGGAACTTATGTCGTGACGTCAGACACTGCTTTATTCCAAGATGGTAGCAGCCTTACTCTAAAAGCTATGGTAAAACATGCCTTTTTCTTAAAAATGGTCACATTAATCTTGTTTGTTATATATTTTTTCATTTAAGTGGTAATCAATTTACACAATATTGCTGCATGCTTCACTTCCACTTTAGTTAATCCACTTAAGTTAATCCACTAAAAAACACTGTTTGTCTTGGTAATATTCAATCAAAATCTAACCATTTGTTTCAGCTCTGGAAAGGCAGTCCTACTCTGAAGACAGTTTGACAGCTTGGGTGAAATATGCTTAGCCACGCCCCTCCAAACATTAGTTTGTTGCGAGTGAAGGATGAGAGGAGAAGCACAAAAATAAAACCCTGCCCTTACTCAGTATTCAATTGCAGCCTCTGGTTCACGCAGACATTAATAGATTTTAAAGATTACACACTAAATGTTATTCTTATTCCAAATAGCCTTATAAACATTTACATTTTAAATTCAGATCACATGAAAATAGAAGAAACACTGAAAAATTTACACTCAAAAATTGTATCACAATGAAGTTTATCATTAAGTGTTTGTAACCTTTTGATTTTATTTAATTTGCCATTCTTTTTAATTGTATGTTGTCAGATTCCTTAGAATCAATCTAAATCTGTTAAAATCCAATACGATTAGATTTAATCAGTTAAAGGATACAAATATGGTATAACTATATCTAGCTGTCGAAAAAGTCAGATACAATTAGTTAAATTCTATATGAGATTGGTTTACTTAATATTCGGGGGCAAAATTAAAAACTACACACAATAGATGAATTAATAGGAAGCATTTAAAACACTTTGGATTTACTGATATTATTACATAAACATGTTCTTATTTGTTTAATTTATGTTAAACTAACAAATATCAATCACATAATGTTATGTTGAATGTATGTAATCCAAATGAATGGAAATTTTATATGCAATCAGAATACATAAATCTTATTTGTTAGGCCTAAATATTGTTTTATATTTCCAGGCGTTCTTACCCACTAAATCCCACTCTCCATTGGGGATGTATGTAGAGATGTCCACTGCCTGCATCTGGAGGTCCAGCAGCCAGCCGTTATGAGTCCACGAGCCAAACTTCAGGTCACATTTCTGGATATCAAATGGGAACCAGCGCACATCTATGTAGCACGTACTCTTCAGAATACCTGCATGATTACACACAAATATACACTTGAACACACGTGTATATATATGTACTGCATACTCTCTCACACACACACACACACACACGCAAATCAACAGGTACAATAAAGAAAAACACGTGAACTGTAATTATATGAATGATGAAACCATCTTGGGGCGGCGCGGTGGCGCAGTGGGTAGCGCTGTCGCCTCACAGCAAGAAGGTCGCTGGTTCGAGCTTCAGCTGGGTCAGTTGGCATTTCTGTGTGGAGTTTGCATGTTCTCCCCATGTTCGCGTGGGTTTCCTCTGGGTGCTCCGGTTTCCCCCACAAGTCCAAAGACGTGGTATAGGTGAATTGGGTAAGCTAAATTGTCCGTAGTGTATGAGTGTGTATGGGTGTTTCCCAGTACTGGGTTGCAGCTGGAAGGGCATCCGCTGCATAAAACATATGCTGGATAAGTTGGCGGTTCATTCCACTGTGGCGACCCCTGATTAATAAAGGGACTAAGCCGAAAAGAAAATGAATGAATGAAATCATCTTAATTTTAAAATGTATTGTTAAACCTGCAAAGCACATCTGATATTTCAGAATTTTAATTCTGCTAATAAAATTAAGTATAAAAGTACAATAAGCTAATAATTACTTTGATGTTCTGAGATAACCAATAGATTACTCTAAAAAAATGTAGTTTTACATTAAGGTTCCAATTGATAACATAAACTAATAATACAAAATGGGTATTGATTGAGAATTGATTATTCCAGTAATCAATCGGATTGAGCTCAGTTAATATCACACTGACAAGTGGTTGATTAACATCAAGAAACATTAATAAATACTGACAATTTTATTAGTCATTGATAGCTAAATGCATAAACATGCAGACACACACACATAATTGCTATTTAGACATCACAATATGTGAAAATAAATATTTTTAGAAATGTATAGATACGATATTGAAATAGTGGATTCATTCTAAAAAATAAGCTAAAGCCATGACAAACATTTTCATAAGTTGTGTCCAATGAATTATGAACTGAAATAAATAAAGTAAAAATTCAATAAATTAAACATTGTATTTCTGCTTGCCAAGATGACATTTCTCACTTTTGTTTATTAATGTAGTACTAAGTACTTAGTAGTACTTAGATCGTTGATCTAGAACAAACGATAATGAAATAAAAAGTAATGAAATTAAATGAAAGAGACATGTAAAAATATTAAAAGAACAAAACAAAAAATACTAAACTGTTAATTAATGCTAAGTAAATAAAGAAAATACCAAAACTTTTACTCAAAATATGGACTGATATCACTGGCTTTAAAAATGATCTTGTCGTCTGAATGTAGATATTTACAAGGAGCACTCACAGTCTTACATCTAATATTAATCAACAATAATAAACTATTTTTCATCCTTAACTAAAATCTGTCAGTCTAAATCAATGTACCAGATCTACTAACAGCTTGTGTTCTTGCAAACCATCTTTTGGTGTTAAAACTAATGTCACTGATTTGTGCACTTATTATTGCATATGCATTTGTAGTAGTTTCATTTTCAGACATTAAATCTTGGAGAGGAGAACAGTTAAATGAATCACACAATATTATTTGCTAAAGTTCACTGGGGTCAGTTTACTGCTATTTGTGTCATTAAAAATCTTGTCTTAAATCTTTAATTTTATCGGCTGTTGGTGAACATGTCAAACCATCAACCAAAGAGAATCCAGATTTTAGCCTAGGATTATAGGAATCGTTTAGGATTTTCAAAATTTGTCTCAGACAACCAAATTGTGACCAAAATGAGTGCACATTGTGAGACGGGCTTAAGACCATACTTGCGTGGTAAATAACTGCAGTAAGGGTATAGTTCTTACCTGGTGGGATGTACTGACAAGCACCTGATGCATTAACCAGGACATTTGTATGGAAAGTGGCATCAAACCTCTCATCAGCACTGCAGAGAAGAGCAGAACAAAGCCCAGTCAAAGTATTATCTGAACCACATCAGTGGAAAATGTTAGCACCCTGTTATCAGCATAATATTTGATATAGTGTTTTCTCAACGCATCATCAGTTGGCCATATTGGTGGCTCAGAACACTGAACCAAATTAAAGTCACATATGTTGCTTATTACTGCTTCTGACAATGATCATTATGATGTTTTGGGCTGAAAAAAAAAAAAAAGAGAGAACTATCCAGATAACAGGGAATGTTCTCAGAACATTATGTAACGTCCCATAAAGTTGTGTAAATGTTAGAACATAATATTATTAATATAATGTTTTTGGAACATTTTTGGAATATTGTGAGAAAAGTATTCTTAGAACATTAATATAATGCGAATGGAACGTTCTAAGGATATTTTTAAACAACTTTCTGAGAACAGGATTAAAACATAAGACTGAAATAGTTTCTCAAAATATAGCACCCTTTTCTTCTTATTAAGTCCTTCTCTATATATTTACCTTGGAATCCATGCTCTTTACATCCAAGTATCAACAGTACAGCCACACATAAAGGTAACTAATTGGTCATTATGCAACCTAAAATAGTTTCTACCCCATTGGCTCTCTGTAGAATAATATATGTGTGCCCTTGTCCTTCTTCATCTCTCCAAGCTCCTACAGGAACAATATTCCTTTGTTTACAATGTCCAATTCAATTGACATTGTGGTTACAAGGAAGCACTCCAGCAGTTGTATTATTCAAAACCCTATTTATAATTAATCATACATACCAAAAGCACCATCAGCAGAATGATTAAGAAATGAACATGCAGGTAAAATCTCAGCAAGGACAAAAGCATTTGATTATACCTTTACAACATTATGTCATAAATCCTCAGTGACATTTAAGACTTATTAGTATGTAGGAGATATAACACAATATGCTTCTGAATATGCCATAGTAATTACACACATGTCCTGACCTTTCATTTGACACCTTTGTCAATTTAATTAATATCTGGGTTTGCGTTTGTGTGAGTGGACACTGTTGTCAGGGTGTGTGAACATACAAATATGCATGATTTATATTTAGATGTATATATATTTGAGTATGTAGAAATGCACTTTGAGCACAGATACTACATGTATGCTGAAACAAAAAAAATAATTAATTAATTAATTAATAAAAGTACTACATGGTATGCATGTTATATTTATATGAAAGGACTATGTGCCATGACATCATACATCCTCTTTATAGCCAACATGAGTCTGTCTGGTTGAAAAAGAAATAATACATTCAAAATCAAATTGATTATTTTTATTGTATTTATTAAGGCACTGAAATTGCTTTTGCATGCAACAAAATATTCATGAGCTGAATTCAAAGTTCTAAAACTTTCTATGTACACAAAAGGCCTATTTCTCTCAAATATTTTCCACACATTTGTCTAAATCTGTATTAGTGAGCACTTCTCCTTTGCTAAGAAAATTTATCCACCTTACAGGTGAGGCATATCAAGAAGCTTATTAGAATGATTATTGCACAGGCATGGCTTAGGCTGGCCACAATAAAAGGTCACTGTAAAATGTGCAGTTTTATCACACAGCACAATGCCACAGAATGTTGTAAGTTTTGAGGGAACATGCAATTGGCATGCTGACTGCAGGAACGTCCACCAGAGCTGTCACCTGTGAATTGTGATGAATGTTCATTTTTTACCATAAGCCATCTCCAAAGGCGTCTGCTGTACATTCACACTAACACTCACAACCGCAGATCACGTGTAACCACACCAGCCCAGGACCTCTACATTCAGCATTTTCACCTCCAACATTGTTTGAGACCTGCCACCTTGAGAGCTGCTGCAACAATCGTTTTGCAAAGCCAAAAAAATTCTGTCAGAAACCACCTCAGGGAAGCTCATTTGTATGATCGTCATCCTCATTGGAGTCTTGACCTGACTGCAGTTTGTCTTCGTAACTGACTTAAGTGGGCAAATGCTCGCATTTGATAGCGTCTGGCACTTTGGAGAGGTGTTCTCTTCATGGATGAATCCTGGTTTTCACTATACAGGGTAGATGGCAGACGTGTATGGCGTTGTGTGGGTGAGTGGTTTGCTGATGTCAGCATTGGGAATCGAGTGGCCAATGATGGTTGGTGGGGTTATGGTATGAGCAGGCGTATGTTATGGACAAAGAACAGCTTCATGTTATCAATGGCATTTTAAATGCATACAAATACTACAACGAGATCCTGAGGCACATTCATGTTGTGCTATTTGTCCATGAACATCACCTTTATGTTGCAGCATGATAATGCACAGCCCCATGTTGCAAGGATCTGTACACAGCTCCTGGAAGATGAAAACATCCCAGTTCTTGAATAGCCAGCATACTCATGTCACCCATTGAGCATGTTAGGGATGGTCTGGATCCACGTATACGACAGTGTGTTCCAGTTTTTGCCAATATCCAGCAACTTTGCACAGCCATTGAAGAGAAGTAGACCAACATTCCACAGGCCACAGTCGACAACCTGATCAATGGAAAAATGTCTTGCAACGATGTGTGGAGGTCACACTAGATATTGACTGGTTTCTGGTTTCCACCCCCAACTCCAGTCTCCTATCTTGGCAAAGGAGAAGTGCTCACTAACACAGATATAGACAAATGTGTAAACAATATTTGAGAGAAATAGACCTTTGTTTACATGGAAAACATTTTAGAGATTAAAGTTCAGCTCATGAAAAATGGGAGCAAAAGTGTTGCGTTGATAATTTTGTTGAGTGTATTTGCATATTTTCAGATAATTTTAACAGAACTCAAAGTTTTAGTAATCTTGTTATATGCTTGTCATTTTTACCAAAGAAAATATATCTATGAATTTTATATGCAAAAACATATTTGTGATTACCAAAACTTTACCATAAACGTAATTGGATTACATACTGTAGACTATAAATGTAAGAAAATCAGCTAATTTAAATAAAAATTTAAACATTTTCCATCACCATTTCCCCTCAAATTCCGAAATAACTGTTCGTAAACAGCATTTTGCGTTTCAGTGACTGTCCAAAGAATGTAAATGTGCAGCAAAAGATTGATTACCTGTTGCAAGCCATAACATTCTACACCAAATAATTTTACACTGCACAAGTGTAAAATTATTGCACCTGCTTCAAAATACCAATACCATGAAGTCCTTTCAGTTTTAATATAGTCTGTGAATTAAAACACAAATGCCAATATGTAACATTAAACAAGATGCCAATCACATATGCTCTTATGACTTTCCTTCCAAGCTCCACTTAAAAGTTTCTTTTTCAGAGTCAGAAGAGGACAAAATCACATTCATATTATTGTGAGATTTTAACTTTGTCTTTGCTGTCGGACATCAAATTTGACCTTTTAACAATACAGCCAAAATAATGTCTCTAATCCTTTCTGTTTCCCAGAAAGCTGTCTTTTTTATGGTGGTCTGGCAAATTACAGCCTGCCAAACTGAAAAGAGGTCATCTGGCTAACAGCTACAAGGCAGCAAAAAAGAAAAAAACAATATATATATATATATCTGACATTATGACACAGAATAATTATTTTAACAGCAATTAACCCAAGAACAAATTGCCACTTTTCCATACAAATCAACTGTCACAATAATGCCTTTGCTAAATACAAAATATGTATCTCATGCGAACTCAAAGGCTAATCATCTAATAATATCACACACAGTCAACAGCAGTTTGGAGCAATACGGTAAATCCTTTAGATTTGTAGTTCAACATTACAACCATTATCCAACTTAAACGGCTCATATTTTTTTACAACTCCTTTTGGTGGATTATAGGAGCTTCAGGTTCACATTTGCTCCCCTCATATACATGAAAACCTTACAAGAGCAGTTGTATTGAATGAATGCTCTTTTTTCTCTATACATTAGTAGCTGACGTCATATTCAGCTGCACTGTTGACGTGGACAACAGGTGGTTCATTGTCAAGTGGAGAAAAGAAGCATCTTGTCTTACTGAGATAGCATGAAGTTAACAACTTTACATTATGCACAATATCATTACCGTGAAATTTTACACAACAACAATACATTGTTCTCATGTTACATAAAACACATTCAATCTGTTAAGATAACATGTGAATGGTGTTAGTGTCTCTCCCACACATATATACAGTATGTAAGCCAGTCTCATAAGAACATACCTACAGGCATTTTTTTTCAGATAGTGATTTATGTATTTCATTTTATTTATTATTATTATTATTTTTTACATGGCTTTAAACTTTTATCGAACGCCATTTAAATCAAGCAGTGTACCAGGTGAGCTTCCAAGCAAGTTTACTATGATAGAAAAAACATAAATCTTATAGACAAATATGGTAGGCTAATATTAGAATGAATTGGATGACATAATGACATTGATGTTCCCTTTGTTAGAACAGGGCAATATTTGAAAATCTGTAATCTTAGGGTTCAAAAAATTGAAATATTGAAAAGTTGCCTTTAAAGTTGTCCAACTGAAGTTCTGAGCAATGAATATTACTAATCAGAAATTAAGTTTTGCTATATTTATAGTAGCAAATTTACAGACGCTGCATTCCTTTCAGAAGGGCTCATCCCAATGCCCTAATCCATAGGTCTCAAACTCGATTCCTGGAGGAATGCAGCTCTGCACAGTTTTGCTCCAACCCTAATTAAACACACCTGATCAAACTAATCAAGGTGTTCAAGACTACTAGAAACTATGTAGGTGTGGGTTGGAAGTGGCTGGAGCGAAACTGTGCAGAGCAGGAATTGAGTTTGAGACCATTGCCCTAATTCCTTTGGAGGATTTAGGCGTGGCCAAATTTATATTTATGTTAACATATTATTTTCATTATTATTATTATTTAAGATGCAGCTCAGTGCAAACAATTTTCCATTATTTAAAGGGCAGACCCCCTCCCACACATCTTTTTTTAAGTTTTAATTGCGGGTCAATCACCCTATAATTCACACCCTGTAAAATATTTTTTACAGAATGTAGTTTTTTCCCAATGAGACTAGGTTGAAACTATAGCTTAATTGGTGCAGATGTCTCAAGTTTAATGCACCCCCGCCACATCCATCCCCATTGAATATTCCAGCTAAATGCATCCTGCCTTGTCTTTAGAGGTTTATCCTCTTTTGACTCATCCTCAAAGTCAGACAGCAAAGTCAGCATCTCTCCTGGGTGTTCTCTTAATGCATTCATCTTAATATGCCATGATGTTCTAGCAAATGTCTTCTGCCAAGAGGATCTTTGTAATTGGCTGAGTGATGCAAGTGGCCATGGGCAGTATTTTAAGGTGTGCATGATCTGGCATAAATGGAATGATGTAGATTAAAAGCTCTTCCTCAAACAGCAAGTAAGTTATTTTAAAGCAGCTTCGGGAAGAGGTGACACCTGTCAAGCCAAGTTTAAAGATATTTGCATAATGTAGATTTTTGAAACCCGGCAATAGAGAAGACAATTACTGCTGTCAGTCACAACACACAGCAGATGTTTTCTCTACCATACACACATTCAGCTGCAATTCTAATTATCTATAGCAAATGTGTTAAATTAAAGGAGAATTTGATATTATGGTTAAAAGCTGTTTGCAGAGCACATGTAGCCAGATATGACCAGTGTAATAATGAATAAATATAAATGAAATGTACTTAGCACAGCTATTAATTAACTGAATAAATTTAGAACTGTGGTTAATAAACATGTCAGTTATAAAGCTATAAATGTGACAGTGCGCCACAAAACCTTGTCTTATGATGCAAATGTATGCCAAAAGTACATTGCATCAAATCTTAGAGATTTCCATGCAACAAATAAAAATGTTATTAATAATAATAATAAATATCATTTCAAGTAAACATCATTTTTCAATTATATCAAAATGACACATTTTTAGTTAGTAATATGCATTAATAAGCATTTAATTTTGTAAACTTTAAAGGAAATTTTCTCTGTATTTTTTACCCTCAGATTTCAGATTTTCAAATATTTGTATGTTTGCCATACCTGTATATTGTCCTATTTTAACAAAACATACACCAATGGGAAGCGTACTTACTCTTCTTATTAATACGTTTTCTCTGATTACTTTCAAGGATGCAAACTATTGAAACGCTTTTAGTGAGGCGCCAAATGTTTTTATTACATTGTCTTTCAAGTCCAGTAATTTTTGTCACTATTAAAATCATCCTGCTGCAATCTGCTCTGTAATTGAGTGTTGTACACACAACCTGGCACACAATTTGTAGTTGCAGTTCTACAACAAAATGAAAGCTTTTTTTAAATTATGCTTGCTCTCAATTCAGATACAGTTGACGGCAAAATTATTTAAAAATTTTATTCATTTTCAAATATTTCCCAAGTTATTTTTGGCAGAGCAAGGAATTGTTTTTTCCACAGTATTTCCTATTATATATATATTTTTTCTGTCTTAAAAAAGTCTTATTTCTTTTAGTTTGGATGGAATGAAAGCAGTTTATCTGGACAATCAGCTCCTCTGGAAGGATCCTAAGGCGTTCCCAGGCAAGCTGATAGACAGTCCCTACAAAGCTCATGAGCATAGGTAAGAGTAGGAACATAGATTGACCGATAAATCAAGAGAAATACCTTTCGGTTCAGCTTCTTCTTTACCACAACAGACTGGTACATTGACTGCATTAGCTCGGCTGCTTCACCGATTCACCTGTCAATCTAACATTCCATACTTCTCTCACTCGTGAACAAAACCCCAAGGTACTTGAAAGTACTTGCATCTAGAAATTCTGTCCATAAAAAATAATGAACAGAACCGGTAACAAAGGGCAGCCCTGACAGAGGCTCAGACACACTCTCTCATTTCAAAACTAGATTAAAGACCTATCTTTTTAGTAAAGCATACACTCAATGCATCGCATAACGGTATGATGCATGAATGTGCTAGACGCAGGTTTTGGTATCTCATTTATATACACTATGAACAGCAGCTACACTAATTATTCTCTTTATTC
>CAIGQV010019068.1:4201423-4216047 GCA_903798115.1 Danio jaintianensis | reverse complement strand
CATTGTAAAAGCGCTATAGAAATAAAGATGAATTTAATTGAATTGAACAGAGTCCAACATGTGGAGCAAGTCTGACTTATTGCCGGCAATGCGAACCAAATTCCTGCTCCCTTAACAGAGCACCCTAGTGAAGGTACTGTATAGAGCTGGTCCAATGTTTCACGGCCTGGACGAAATCGGCATTGTTTTTCCTTAATCTGAGGTTCTACTGTTGGCCGCATTCTCCTCTCCAGTGCCCTAGCTTAATTTTTTGTTTTTAAAGATAAATAAAAAAAATAATAACCACCTCCACCTAGCTGGTGTGTGGTGAGTGCACTGGTGCCGTTGTCCTGTGGCTGCCGTCGCATCATCCAAGTGAATGCTGCACACTGGTGAAGGTGTGGAGAGACACCCTCCATCATGCAAATGTTGCAAACTCCACACAGAAACGCCAACTGAGCCAGCCGGGGCTCGAACCAGCGACCTTCTTGCTGTGAGGCGAACATGCTACCCATTGCGCCACCGTGCAGCCATTTATTAATATTATTAAATTAAATTTATTATTATGTTTAAATTTGTTGAAATCAATCTTTCCATTAAACAGCACTTGGGACATTTTTGAAAAAGAATAACAATTTTACAGGAGGGCTAATAATTTTACCATCATCTATAAGTACTGTATAATAAGCCCAAATTATTTCACAAGTTTCTTTAAGACACAAAACCATTTAGAGACTTGGAATTTTAAAGAGACACATTAAACACTGATCAATTCGTAGCAAATAGGTAGCAATGCAAAGAATGCATTCCTGCTGAATACCAAAAACTACTGAGCTGTTTGAAAGAACAAAAGGATGAAGTCTTGTAATCAGTGCAGTCCATTACATAAAGAAAGGCTGTTGGTAGAGAAAGTGAAGTTGACCTCCGAGCTCTGTTTAAATAATACATAACACTGCATCTGTCCTCTCTCTGCACACAAACTCACGGCATGCATGTTTTACATCACTGATGAGGGCCGTTCAGTGTGAAGTGAGAGGGTTTACACTGCTACACACAATGCATTAATATGTCATGTATGTTGTATGGTGTACCGTATGTCGGCACACATTCTATATATATCAGACTAATGTGTATACGTCAGCACATTAAAAAGTCTGTGTACAGTACATCCACTTTTTCATTCAGATGTGTTTTCTGTGCCACCACTGCAGTGTAAACAATGACTTTTGATGTATGATGAGGTAGTTGGCGATGCCCAGTGCATTGAATAATTTATATTTCTTAAGAAAAATTTGTTTGGATTTTAAATTTAAAGCAAGAAAATATGACACCTTGATTCCCACAATATATTACGAGTGAGAACAGGATGTACTGTACATGTGGAACAGAACAGGAGAAGATACTCAAAATGAACATTTTCCTCTACTTGAACTATTAGCATTCTGAAAGACACAAAGAGCTTATTTCTACAAGTTTGACTGAATGTGATTTTGTTCCATTTATATGACATTTAGGTGGTTCATTCCGCTGTGGCCACCCCTGATGAATAAAGGGACTAAGCCGAAAGAAAATGAATGAATGAATGATATATGACATTTTCATGTCTTCTTTTGGCAGACACTTTTTTTCCAAAAGAACAAAAAATCTGATAATACCTAGTTACTGGAATGTAGTATACAACACAATGTAGCAGCATTTGGCTAATTATATTGGGTTCGGGCACCAGGGGTTTAAAAAACCCCACCACAAATATTTAAATAATTTCTTTAATCAAAATCTGTTTCAATAAATGTATGATTTAAACAAGTAAATAAAAATATGTGTTAAACAAAAAATAAACTAATAACTAACCCAACCAATGAAACAAACAAACAACAATAATAACCTTGAATAGACAAGTGATGTCCTATGAGAGAGTAGTGATAAATTAGGGATCTTTCTGAGAGACTAGTGATGTATTGTGAGAGAATAGTCATAGACTACTAATGCCTTTTATAGACCATACAAGCTGTTTTATAGACTAAACAATCTTCTTCGTACTACAATCATTGCTGTTCTCTAATTGTAATAGCCATGTTTTTTTTTCATAAAAAAACATGATTGATTGACATTTTTGTCTATCAATCAAGCAGAATCAATCAAAACTGCCTAGAGTTTTCTTTATTATTTCACACACATACTCTCTTTTTCTAACTCTCTCTCTCTCTCTCTCTCTCTCGTATTTCTTCTTTTAGATCTTCTCTGTCGTTTCTTTTCATAAGAGCGACACTGTCATCATCAGGAGTTGATGATCTATGGGTAAAAGCGACTTGATGTGTGTAATCCTTTCTCGCCTCACTAACTTCTTTGTCTGATTTCTTCTCTTCTATTTCTCTTTTCTTGGTCCTATTCAATTGAAGCTGTATAGGTTTGATGGTAACTTTGTTCAGTTCAATAAATATATTAGGTTTCATTAACAACTACATTGTATTTTTATCTTTTTTTATTAGGTTTGTTTTGTAAAGTGTATTTTTATTGTGTTGGTCCTGTTAAATATGTTGTGAAAACACACTTTACAGGTTCCACTGTCACGGTTGCGGTTCATGCGCACCTTCTGTGTTGTCACTTATTGCGTGTTGTGTTGTCACGTTCCATCTGCGTTTGTTGTGGTGCGTCAGTGTTGTTGTGGTCACGTGCTATGCTCATCATTGCCTCACTATGTTCAGTTGTGTTATCAGCTGTCTCTAGCTGTTGTCTATCACTGCACCTATTTAAGGGCGGCGTTTTCCTTGCTCATTGTCAGTTCATTGTGGTTGTTTCATGTTATGTCGTGGTCACACTAGAGTTTGAGCATGCACAATTCTGTTGTACGGTGCTGCGGGATTAAACAAGATGATTAGCCATTTTAAAAAGCGAGTGATTGGTCCATGTTTTAAATTTCTGTCCAGAGAAGTCATGTTTTAATCATCGATTGGTCTTACGCAGTCGCGTGATGCGATTTCGCAGGTCAGAGTTCACCAAGCTTGAACTTTGCAACACAGCGAACTGCGAAACTTGTTTAAATGCTTGCTTTTTTAAATGTGTAATCATCTTGTTTAATCCTGCCCCTTTTTGCAGCACCATACGACAGAATTACGCATGTTCAAACTCTAGTGAGACTGCGGCTTTACTCTCTGTGTCTCCGTCAGGACTCTCGGTGGCTTTGTGCATCGGACTTTTCCTGTGCTGTGATATCTGACGGAGACTTTCCAGTTCTCATTCCGGCAGCGACTGTTGCCGTTTGAACTCTGTTTGTTTTGTTTTTGACCTGCACTTTCGCAAATAAACTACACTTGCAATTGGATTCTTTTGTTGACTTTTATTTTCCTCAGCTTGACATTCCACACTGTAAAAAGCTATAAAAAAAATTATTTTACTTTTAAAAAGTGTGTAAACCCATAGTAAATTTGAACTGTTAAAAGAAGAATATGTTGGATTTATTTTCATAAAAAATATCCCAAAACCATCATAACAGTGTTATATATTTTGCTGTTTTATGTACTTACATGATCTCAAATGTTTCAAACAACATTCAAATCCAGAGAATTAAACAATTTCAACTAATGAATGCTAGAAAGCTAAAATGTATTTAGTAAGATAAAACAACACTGCTTCTTCTCTGATTGATGATAACCAGAAGAACTGGAAGCTGTTGACTGTGGCATAATGAAAGCTTTTATGCTACTATGCCTTATCATACACCCGGAGCAATGCTCCAGGTGTGACACAAATGTTTTTTGCTAGTTTCAGCCCAGCATGAAACTAGCATGATACATGAAAGTAAGCGGCTATTTAACTGGGAGAGGAGTAGAGTAAATGTTACAGTAAAATAAACAGTGTGTCTCTTACATGAAAAAAGCTAATTGTCCAGTTATATGTAAAAATAATAATTATTGCCATCTCCATAGACATCCGCAAGTATTTTACAAACCTTCAATATTATGTTTTGCTAGTAGTTATGTGTATTTGAATGTCGGAAACCTAAAATAAATTAGATTTGTTTGAAGATACTGATTAATTGTAATTTTCTTTTTTGACAAGCAGCACGATCATCTTTCTATCCCTCAGTGTGAGCTGTCAGATTTGAATTTGAGCAGCTGAATTTGATGTGCATTCTATTTTTTTAATTACTCCAGTGTGATTGTATGCTTTAGGGACTAGTAAAGGCTGATCACACTGGTGTGACTGTATGCATGAAAGGGTTAAATATGAAATATTGAAAGATTAAAATGTAAAAGATTACTATTGTCTACATAAATATAAAAACTGCTACCTCCTCCCATGCCTTCTTTACCTCAGAAGGCTTTGGTGAAATCCGGTTCATTACCTAGATGGTCTGCTCATATGCTGTAACCTCGTGCACGAGCAGATCTGTTTCCTCACTAGTGAAGCATTCAGTTTTTCTGCTCACAAAGTCCACCACAACTCGCTCTTAAATGTAATGGGAGATGAGACTCTGACTGGTTTAATGCATGTTGCATCCAAAACACACCCATAACTCATTAAGAGAATAAGGACAACAATTTTTAGACCATGCGCCGGGTGCGCCAACCATTTTTCTTGTCCTTAAAATAGCAAAAGTGGATTCGGACATGCTTTAAGTACACTTGTGCTGTGCGCTTAAACCATGTGCTTAAATAATTAAAATAGAGCCCACTTAAGCTCATCCATGAACATGATTTCTGCTGAATGATTTTCCTGTAGGATGTATGTAGGATGTAACTTCCATGATTCCAGCCATGACATCATCAAAATAAGCTTTTGGTTGTTGTTAATATGTGCCCTACATATTTAAGTTGACAACTCTTTTTTTTTTTTTAAATACATAGTTACATAGTACTTAGCACACTTAGTTGATTTACTTGATAATTTTAAGGCAACATGTTTACTCACTTTTCTAAGTAGAGTAACCAAAGCACTTTAAAAACAGGTTTACTCACTTTTAGTCAACCAATCTTTTTTTTTGTTTGTTTACAGTGCATCAATTACTAAATTAGGTGGCACTAATTTGTAGACCTGTAATCTGCCTGCTCAGATAATCACCATTTTGATGGCAAAATATATTGAAACTGGCACTAAACAAAAAGAGTTTACAAAAGCCAATGTCAGCTGTTGTGTAATTGTTTCAGCTGAGAGGACACATAGATCTGATGAAAGCTAAGCTGTTAACACTCAAACATTTCTCCCTTTCTATTTGCCTGGGATAAAGGAAGATTATATCTCTTTTATTAAACATTTTAAAAATATTTGTTTTTCAAGAGCTGGTATTTTTAAAGCCTTTATATGTTTAGCTACTTTTTCCTCTTAGTTCTTTGGAATTTGTATAATAACATGATTTAATTAAAGTCATAATTCATTATTATGAGCTAGCCTTTCTGAGTATAAATGTTTATTGGTCTTGCTGTTTGGTTGGCAGGTAGATTTGTAGTAGTCTGTGAGTTATGAAGGAATGTAAAATTAAACAATTACTTCTGCTGTCCCCTATTTGTAATGTGTTTATGTAAAATGTTTTCACTGCCAAAGATTTTATTTATGTGGTGAGAGCAACTAGATTGAAAAATGATTTTATAAAGGTGCATCAAAGACCAGCTCCAACTTTCATTCAGATGAAACAGATGGAGACTCAGATATACAGTGTGTTGACACAAGGCTTGTTTTCAAAGCCCACCCAAAGTTTAACACAGCATAAAGAGAATTCATCTAAAAAAAAAAAAAAATTATGTCATAATTTACTCCATTGCCCATGTTTTTACCTTAAACCATGTTTCAAGAGTTCGCCCTTAGCTGATGATTGATTATAAAGCGTGTTTGGCATGCTGTCCCGGGAGAGAGCCCTGAGCTCATGAGATCCTCGAGCCTGGGGCTCCCTCCCGTTGCAGGGTGAGAGGGGAGTTTGAGCTCAGGTAGGTCTCGAGAACTCCCCTGCTTTATAAAGGTGGATTCGAATATAAATAATTATGGAGAGAAATGCTGAATTAATTAATTAAAATGTTTTTGGTCTGTGGGAGGAAACCGGAGAGCCCGGGGAAAACCCACGCAAACACGGGGAGAACATCCAAACTCAACTTGGCAAGGTAAAGGCTTGGGCAAATGACATTCTTGCTGTGAGGCAACGGTGCTAACCACTGGGCCTCCGTGCTGCCCTTTCGAGGAAAGGGGAGGAGTAGGGGTGGAAGGGGGGATTCTTCAAGACGAAGATGGCTAAGGTAAGATACTCTGGTTATTTATAGTGATTTAGGAATCATCTGATTGGTGGAACATGCATTAGCTAATGCGGACCAGCTGCTATCAATCATAAGCACATGCTCCTCTCGAAATTAGTTTATGAATAAACTTCACTTAAAGATTTTTCATTTACTCACCCTCCACTTGAAACCTGTAACCATTGAATTCCATAGCATTTTTTTAATTATTATTATTCAATAGGTTTAAATTCTTACAGGTTTCCAAAATTCTTTGTTTTTGTGTACAACAGAACAAAACAAAACAAAACAAAAATGGTTTGAAACAAGTCAAGAGTGAGTAAATAATAGAATTAACATTTTGCCTGAACTACCCTTTTAAGGGTCCATATTGATACCAAAAAAGCACCTAAAAGTACAAAAGGATACCAAAAGTGTCCAGCTTTTGTATCCTTTTTTTTTTTTTTTTGAGAGTGTATGTACATGTAAAAACTCATAAAATGTTTTCATACAAATAAAATCATATTTGAACTATTATCCTTATTGAGTTTAGTTAGAATGATATATGTGCCCTGGACCACAAAACATAAGTGTCAATTAATTTGAAATTGAAATGTATACATTAACTAAAATCTGAGTAAATAAGCTTTCCATTAATGTATGGTTTGTTATGAATTTCCAGAATCTGAGGTTTCAAAAAATGTGAAATATTAAAAATAAAAAAAGACCTTTAAGTTGTCTAAACAACGTGCTTAGCAATGTACATTATTAACCAAAATCTTTGGTTGTAATATATTTACAGTAGGAAATGTACAAACACTTACAATATTCTAATGATTTTTTGCATGAAAGAAGAAAAATGAAAGCAAGTTTCTTTTTAATGCTGAGCACAAAAGACTATATTTTGAAGAATGTGGGTGATAAAACACTTGTGTATATATATACCATATGCTGGATAAGTTGGCGGTTCCTTATATATATATATATAATGAACTGCCAACTTATCCAACATATGGTTCCCATCACTGGGAAACACCCATTCACACACATACACTACAGACAATTTAGCTATAGTGCATGTCTTTGGACTGTGGGGGAAAGCGGAGCACCCAGAGGAAAGCCGCGAACACGGTAAGATTAACAGTAAATGTATGAAGTATCTCATTTATGAAGTAATGCTCATTGCTTTTTGCTGATTTTATAGGCCCCTTTAGAGCTGTGAGCTCAAAATGTGCCTTATATGTAAATCTGGCATATATTGTCATATATCAGATTGTATCAGATAAAGTACATTCGATTCTGTCTTTGTTACCTGTTATACAGCAGAATATCTGGCGTCCAGATCTGATTGGATGGGAACCGGAGGGTCTGAACACCAGGATAGTTATCCGGGTTCCAGCTCAGATAAACATCTGTCCATCCCTGAAAACACAAAACATACATCAGATTCAACTTCATTCATTGATAAATGTCCAGCTTCTTCAGCCTCCAGCGCCTAGACTGCAGCTCTGAACAGGAAGTTTGGCCAGATGAAAAATGGTCGTGCCTAACAGAGCCTAGTTACTCTCGAGGTTTTTTTTTCCCTTCACTTCGTCAATTGGTGATGTTTTTTTTTCCTCGCCACTGTCGCCACTGGCTTGCTCGGATCGGGACTTGTGGAGCTGCGCTTCGGTGGATTTGCTCTGCGGTGTTTGAACTTTCAGCAGTGAAATTTAGACCACACTGAACTAAACTGCACTGAACTTCAACTCTGAAATCTGGACTTTACTAGAACTATGTTAAGCTGCTTTGACACAATCTACATTGTGAAAAGCGCTATATAAATAATCTTGACTTGACTGACTTGACTTGACTTGATAAAGACAAAGATATCAAACACACAGACAGTAAACTCCAGAACACATCAACATAGCTGGTCTCTGCCAACAACTATTAAGTTAAATATAGCATAATGTGCTTAAATAGTCTGCAAAAATCCCAATATTTAAAGTTAAATGAGGTAATTGTGAGAGCCTTTTTTGTATAAGTAATGTGTGTTGACATCTTACTCCTTTGTGCATGAACTCCACCTGATCCCTTTTCAGAGGTGTAAATTTTCTCTGGCCTAAAGCTGCCTCTCCACTGTATTATACATGTGATGCCACAGTGGATTTAGAGTAAAATACATTTGTAAACTTTATTAAGCAGCAAACAACCTTTTCATATGCAATAGAAAACACTATTAATTTAAATGGAAATGCAAACAAGGTACTGCATTCACTGCTAGGCTGAAATCAGACTTGTGTTAATAATCTGAGCAAAGGTTTGATTGTATAAAATTAATTTAAAAGATATTAGTGAACAACTTTAAAAATGCTTAAATTTGTTATAGCCACATTTATTACCCCTGCATGTCAAAAATCGCCCTTAACTATGATTTGTAATCCTTTTGAATTACAAGGAAACAAGGCATGTCCCCATAAACCACCATAACAAAGTAACACCTAGGTCACACCTGTAAATGTATTCTCTGTACCATTTTCAGCTACTGTATGTCAACACAAAAATTATTTTCACTTAAAGATTGTTAGCCTTCAGACCTTCAGGGTTTCTACAGACATTTTATGTGGGTTAGGCACAACAATTTGTATCTCTTTTACCCGTATTATCCCCACTTCACTAGTTCACAGATTGCAGTCATTATAATACAACCTTTCAAATGTTCCCGATAACTTATGTGTGTGTCTTCACTGATGCACGAATAATTCAGTTGAAACAACAGGGAGAAAATCATGTTTGTTTCATCCTCACAGATCACATCAGATCAGTCAGGAGGAAAGTGGAGAATCAGTCCCACACATCTCTCTCTGTGGCTCAGATGTCCCAGTGTGCTTTAGTGAGCGTTTTCCCTAAGGCACTGCCTCTCTCTGTGGATACAATGGCTCGCTCCGCACTGACATCATGATACGATCACTGCACATATTTCATATATGTACTGGAACACGTACTTGGAACATTATGTTTCAGGAAAAGCTAAACAGATGCACTTTGTTCTCAATGTCACATTTGCAGGTTCTCTGTTTGTTTTTTATTTTTTGAATATACATGTGTACAGCAGTATATACCTGTATATTATTAAATACAAAAAATACAAATATTTTAACATTTCATACAATTATGAATATTTATTGTTATATTTATATTACTTTTTAATTTATTAATCCTTTCATATAGGTTTAAGTTTTAAATCTTGATTTCTGAAAAAGACTGTATTGAGTACATTTTAATGCACTTTCATGACACCATTCTATACTACTATACTACTATATATTCACATATGTGAAACTGGAAAACAAAACCTTGTTGCATTGATATATTTGTTGAAAATAGCCAAAACAATACATTGTATAGGTCAAAATGATTGTTATTTTATGGAAAGAAAATATATCATTAGACTATTAAGAAAAGGTCATCTTTCATGAAGACATTTAGCAAATTTCCTCCTGTAAATATATACATTTTTATATCTCAGTTTTGGTCATTTCAATTTCCAAAAATGTAACTTATGATTGGTTTTGTGGTCCTGGCTCACATATAATAAAGCAAACGAGGCTTGTGGTACACATGTGAGTCTACTTTGTGCTAAATTTCAGAGATCTAGAACCAAAATACACCACCAGAGCTACCACTGTCCCTTGTCTCTACCATTTCTCTCTCAGCCTTCATCACAATCAAATACTAGTGTGTTTCAGTGTAAATTTCTAGGAGTCCTATTTTTGCCAAAACTTTAAAGGCCTGTTGAAATGATTAAAGCTAGAGATATATCTTCATGTTAAGAATACTTTTATCATGTAAACTACATATAACTCCTACAGGACATGTTTCAGAATGACATGTGAATGTTTTACTCTATCGCTTCATTCTTAGTGGTGGGAGTAGGGGTGTCCCAGGGCTCCAAACCCATGAGGTGGTGGGGTAAGTACAACTAAGGTCCCCAGTGGCTAGAAAGATCTTGTCAGGGAGTTACAGTCGACCAAAGCAGAAGTTTTCCCGCACTCTCGGCTGTGAACTGCTTGAGTCCCAGGGCTTGGGACCATTTTGTTCAGGTGGAGACTAGGGGTTTCATGGTGATTGGCCCCCACATTCGGAGAGAGCCCATGTCACACCTTTCTTTATCTTTAGGCTAGGGCTGAATGATAAATCGACATAAAATGCAAAACATGCATTGTCTTGCAGCTCATGTGAGGAAGGTACAGTAATCAGCAGTAAATGTCCTCTGAAGGCCAGAAGGCGTTCTTGCAAGTCACACAAAACAACCAAATATGCCCCGAAGAAACCCAGGAAATACCAGTCTTTGGGAAATCCTTATAGCATAGGATAAACAGAAGATTAAACTGCTTACATTTGATTTAACGAGATTATTAAACACATGACCATGACAACATGTAGTTTATCTGAGTTCTTATTATGATTTTCCTGATAATAAAGTATGTAATGATGCAACGCCTACAAAGAGGCTCTAAATCGCAAAACTTTTTTTGTTTGTTGGAACAATCTCTCCAATCTCATGCAGACTGCTGAATCCCTGGCAGCTAAAAACACATCTTTTCCACAAGCACTTAACGTTAAAATAATAATAATAGTCCTCACCTACTCTAGCTTGTATTAATCTTTTAAAATTAGAAGCTTTGTGTAACTCTTTATGTGAGTACTTTTACAACGAATCCCTTGATGCCTTCCTCATTGTAAGCTGCTTTGCATGAAAGCGACTGCTAAATGACTAAAGGTAAAGGTAACTATGAGCTCACTGCACAAGTCGACCACCATTGAGATATACAGCTTGTTATATACAGAATATAGTACTGTATGTCTAGAACAGTGAAAAGGGAATATAGGTGCATCAGAGTATTCAAATAATGTCGGACAGGAACACCTGAAAAAGGTGATGAAATGGATAATACTTGTCTGCATTTATTATATGCAAGTCAGAGTTCATTTGTGTGTGACAGGCCACATTTACACTGCAGGTCTTGAAACTGACTGTAATAATCAATAGAAGCAATGGACAAAAATAAGGCTCAAAAGACATAAAACATCTGAATTACTCCACCGAGCTGAGCCGTCATCCACTGCACCATCTGTAAGAGTCATGGGTTAGAGCCCACCTGAGTCAAATGATGCCATTTGCCACTGTCATTGACAGGTGAATATCAACTTTGTCTGCTTCCAAGACAGGTACAAATGCACACATGCAATTCATACTTTGTCTCCTCTGTGGCACAGGACAATTCCTGCCTCCTTTTTGCATATTCCGTGGATGGGAAATTTGTGAAAACACTATATCTGAAAATAAGTGGACTTTGAGCTTTGAAAGATAAAAGTTGAAAGATAAATGCATAAAAGTTAGAAAAGAACAAAATATCTAAAAAAAAAAAAAAGAAAGGAAAAAGAGTGGACTTTGAGCTTTGTAACCTTCCAGATTTTTTATGCACCAAAATTAAATGATATATGCATAAAAGTTGAAAAAGCATAACAGGACCCTTTTAACAATGGACAATTCATTACAATGTCAAAGAGTAACAGAAGTGAATCTGTGGGTCATCGTCTGTGTCAGATCTGTTTCCAGGCCGGTCTCAGAACTGGTCTGAATATTGGGTTCAAAATTACCCATTGTGGAAAATTTCTTATCCAGCTTAATTTCATGGTTAAGTGCTCAGTTGGCTAAACTCATGCATTATGGCTGATGAGGTCAATAAAGGTGAATTAGAGCCGAGGAATGTTTTAGACAGATAGACACACCTTTTAACAGCTGAAGCTCACTGTTGGCACTAGCCAGTTGGTGCATTTATTGACTGTACACACATTTACAAACATGCCTTTTTATGAAATTTCACACTTGCCTGCTTTTAAGCTGATTACCAAATATATTTAATGTGCTTATGTTTAGGACCTTTAGTGGGCCTCCGCATTTTAGCAATTAGGTTTGTAATGCTTCTCAGCATGGAAGCTTTCAATCACATACTGTATATAATAGTGAGATGAGTTTTGAATGCAGAACTGGACTATGGTGCCACGGCTCATCTTAAAGCACTTGGGCACTAAAAACAATTTAGCAACCTCATGGCTATATTCATATGCTTTTTATGACGTTAATTTAAATTCTGCAATATAATACTGTAATATTTTGCTGAGAACACCATTTTATTGTTTAAGGTGAGACAGAATATAAAAAGTGTAGCCTGAAGAGGTGCACCAGAGAATGGCAGCCTTGAACAGACGTTCCTTAATGCAAACAGCTCAATGTAAGTTATCAAGTCAGAAATCCCATTATAAGTCAAGCTCTCAGACACGGAGCTGCTCCTGCTCCACTCCAAGCTGTTATTTTTAGTTGTAAATCTGCCTGATGTGACCATAGGGCGTGACATTAAACTGAGAAACCATTGAAAGCTATCTTGTCTCTCTGAGATCTGAAACCTTTGTTAGCGTCACCTGCGAGCTGTGCGACTGGAACAGCCCATTTAAATTTCAAATAATTCTGCTGTTGTTTTTGCTTTCCAGGGTGATGTCTAAACAATGAGCATTTGAGGAAGATGTGCCACTGAGCAGCGTAACCGAGCAAGACAGGAGCACTGGCACTGTCATGCTTAAACAAGCCAAATTGCTTTTAGACTTGCAAAAAGGTGGTGGGGGTGGGGGGAGATGGACCACTTTTTGGTAAATTAAAAAGAGAGAAATGGATAAAAATGGAAATCCTGTATATCAGTTAAAGGGGTCACTTTTATACTTTTTAAATACTTTAGCCTACTTGAGTATGAAAAAAGATCTGCAGTTACAAAGCACAAATTTCACTCCAAATGATGTCATTTTCTATATCAGTTACTGGATTCCTTCAAACGCCTTGCCAAAAGCATTTAATTTTTTCGTCAAGATTGTACATTACAATTTCCCACTGTAAATATTTTTAATTGTCTATGTGCTATTAGGGTGTGAATTATGGGGAGTTTAATATTTATCTGTATGAATAAATATTAGCATGGTCTATAATTTAAATGACCTGAGCAGTTGAATACGTTCAGACTGCAGGCAAATGTGGTCAATTTGTGCTCAAATTTGCCAGTAAGAAGTTTAGCAGCTGCGCTTTGGATAACTTGTAAGCGATTTATACAGGATTGACCAATACTTAAATAAATTGAATTGCAGTAGTCTAGACAAATGAAAGATCACAATGGTGTGATTAAAATGTCCAGTGCGTCACGTGATCAGCTCCTGAATTCAAATCTGCTTTCCCACGAGGGCTGGAACTGAACCATAGAAAATGTACGCCTAGCTTGCCATAGATCACAACTTAGCAGTGTTTTTAATCACATAACACATGTTTTATGTTTCAGACATTGAAATACACATTAGTATAGCAAAACAACAATTTACAGTTAATAACACAACTTTTGTTTGCAGAAATTGCAATAATATTCAAATTAAAAAATCTAACAACATGCTTTATTCACAGTATACAAATACTTTATGTAATTAGAAAGTGTATGTTGTGTATAGTTGTTCTTTTGTGCTTGCAGGCCTTTTTAGGACCATGATCAGATCACACTGAAATTCTCATATTGGCCACCTTTAAAACAAAGTAAACAGCTATGCAAAAAAATGAAATACAAAAAATCAGATCTGAGAAAAAAATCTGATTTAAGCACTAAGCCTCGCATAATGCTTGAAAACACCACACATCCAGTCTTAATGCTAAAAATAACCACTCAATAATGTACATTTAAAGATGTTTAAAAACATTCCAGAGCGGGGCTTCAGTGAAAGAATGCGATGTAGGCTATGTACTGTACCTATAGTGTAAAACTGTTCAACGCAAATGCTAAACAACATTCCCCAGCGGGAGGGGAACTACAATGCTATGTGGAAACTTCCACTATGGGGATTTCGTCAGAAAGCCAATCATTCTGAAGAGTAATTAAACGGGCCAATGAAATGCCAATGAGTTGGCGGTGTCAGCGTGCACAGCTGGCAGCAATCATAATCAGCTTGTGAATAAGAATGCCCGCTGTGCCACACAACCACACCTTTTTCGCTTCAGAAGCCTCATGTGCAGTCTGAAAGAGACGTTTTGCTGTCATCCTCCGACTTTGTTCGAGAGAGAGAGAGTGAGAGAAAGCTGCCGTCTTCTGAGAGGCTGATTTCTCCCGGTTGCAGCGCGAGCAACAACGCGAGCAGCGGTGGTCGAGCTGGGTTTCTCCTGTCCCTGGGCGTTTCGCTGGACCGGTACTTCAAGAGCGGTGCGTATAAATTTAAGCAAATTTCCTAAAAGAGCAACACGGTCGGGCAGCGCGTCTTTTTAAAGACGTCGCTCCGACCGTGCGTTTCTGGATGCGGTGGTTTCCTGTCCACGGATGATGGGCACGAGCACTGTATTGCATGTCTGGGGGACCAGCATGTTAATGCGGTGCTCGC
>CAIGQV010019068.1:4178393-4189218 GCA_903798115.1 Danio jaintianensis | reverse complement strand
ACACACACACACACACACACACACACACACACACACACACACACTGTGCTGCTTTTGCTCATCTACTTTTGGCAAATGTGACAGGATTCCCACCAAACAAATGAATGCTGCTGTATAGAGATACATTATAGCTAAGTTACTGTACAAAATAAACCCGATTTTACATACACAAACCAGGACTTCTGCTGTGTGTTTTATAGTTGTGTACACTATGCAGCTGTGGTGATTCCAGGGGTTATGAATTACGTAGCTCAAAAAGTATAGTTCAAAATGCTAAAAAATATAAAGAATACCACACACTGCTTCTTGAGGTGCAGTTGAATCACAGAGAGTTGGAACAGATCTTTTAATCCCAGTTTCTTTGAAAATTCAGATTCAGATTTAAGATTCAGTAAGTTTTAAAACTGAAATCTCTTTTAATGCACTGTGTCCATCCATAACAACAGGTGCAGCCGACAACAACTGTTCAATATTACAGTATGTGTGTGCATAGAAAAGTGACTCACTCACAGACTGACAAACGTATGAACATGATGATACAATATCTTATATTTCCATTGTTTGACAGATGTGCATGACCTTTATACACTTGCGTCTTATTCAGCACCACGTTTTTTTAGATGCTGTATAAAGATAAAATGATTTCAACTTTCACCCACAGCAGCGATCAATACTGTCAGTCCACAGCAGTGGACCAATCAGAAGAACTCAGAGGTGGGAGCTTCTGTTTACAGTAGCAAGTTGGCATGACAACGGCAACATGGCGGAACCACTCCTGAGTGCTGCATCTTGTGGTTTCAGATGCAAAGACGCATGCATTCTTTGTGAATGGCTCCTCAGTTGTTGCACTGCTCTGGTCTTTTCTGTCTAACTCCAGTGACTGCACATCTGGACTGACTGTTTTGTTGTGGGGGAGCGTGAACTGAACAGTCACCCTCGTACCACGACGGTTTGGGACGAATACATGTACCACCCCTAATATATGCAGTATAAAGAGCAAATTTATCTCTGAATAATCTAAAAATGTGGATTCATTCTGATTTATTATAACAACAACAAGATAGCTTAAAATAACAAAAGTAACTACAAAAACAGCAGGAAAGGGGCAATTGCATAATTTATTCATGCCACGTTGCATGCTGGGAACCTTTTGTAATTGCCAGCACATTTCAGTTAATGAACACTATTACAGTTAATCTGTCAATACACAAGGGATCACTATAATCCACAGCTAACCACTGTGATTATATTGTACTAGTCTATTTACAGCATGTATACTGTAAATTACTGCATTTCCTTAATTCATAATTCGTCTCCATAAAGCCAACACATTTCAGATAAGCTCATGAGCTCATAACTGCTCTTTTCACTGTTTTTTGTAAGCAGACTGTTTTCTGTAACATCACAACACACTCATCTATCCAGTCAGGCTTCATTAAACTTCATGGCAGTCAATAACCAACTATGAGTTTGACTCACCAGGTCAAAACTTGCATCTGTACAGTTATTCTGTCCAACGCAATTGTGTGAATGAACACTTCTACAGCACTTAGAGGAAATGAGACACATGAAAACCTGCCCGCGGTAATGAGCAGTGACTGACTATTGTGATCGCATTGAGATAAGGGGGCCGGTGAACGTTTTCGCTCTGTGAACCGATAAATTGAATCTTTCATATGGAAAAGCGTGGAATGAACAGGCATTGCAGATGACAGGAGATTACCCATAAGTATCGAGGCTCTTTAAATGGAGAATATAATAATGTCACTTGATTTGATAAGAGGATGTGACTCTACAGCAATATGCACTAGATACACGCAGGAAGTGAACAATGGAGCGGAACTATAGAGAATCGCTGCTACTATTCTAGGCCGTATCTTTCTTCGCCCTGCCTCTCTCTCTCTCTAGTGAGAAAGTCAGCAAAGTGTGCATGATTTTTGCCTGAAGCGAGGAGCAGTTTGGATGTTTTTGAGTTTTCTCACTTGCTCCCGGATTGTACTAATCATGAGCTTAACACATTAGCAGCCCAAAATACATTTGGATGTCAGCAAACATTCCCAACATGTTAAGCATAGATTTAATGTCAGAGGTGTTGCCCATTTGGCTGTGCAAACACTCAAATACTGGATCTTGTGGGAGTAAACCCCAGTTCACTGTAAAACACAACAAATTTAAAACATCTGAGGAAACAGATAGCCTTAACCCATGTACAGGGGCTGAACAATGAAACTGAAACACTGGCCAATTTAGTGTTGGAGGTTTCACGGCTAAATTTGACCAGCCTGGTGGCCAATCTTCATTGATTGCACATTACAGCAGTAAGAGCAGAGTGTGAAGGTTTAATTAGCAGAGTAATAGCACAGTTTCGCTTAAAATATTGCAATGCATACAACATCATGGGTGACATATCAGAGTTCAAACGAGGACAAAATGTTGGTGCGTGCCTCGCTGGTGCATCTGTAACCAAGACAGCAAATCTTTGTGATGTATCAAGAGCCACGGTATTCAGGGTAATGTCAGCATACCACCAAGAAGGATGAACCACATCCAACAGGAGTAACTGTGGATGCAAGAGGAAGCTGTCTGAAATGGATGGTTTGGGCTGCAATATCATGACATACCCTAGTTTCAATACTTATGCTAAATGGGTGCGTCATTGCCAAGGACTACCAAACCATTCTGGAGTACCATGTACACCCAATGGTTCAAACAGTGTATACTGAAGGCAGTCCTGTCCTGTATATCAGGATGATAATGCACCAATACACACAGCAAGACTGGTGACAGAGTGGTTTGATGAACATGAAAGTGAAGTTGAATATCCCCCATGGCCTGCACAGTCACCAGATCAAAATATTATTGAGCCACTTTGGGATGTTTTGGAGAAGTGAGTCTGGAAAAGTTTTCCCCTACCAGCATCACGTTGTACCTGGTCACTATTCTGCAAGAAGAACGGCTCAAAGTTGTTGAGGACTTGTACCAGTCATTCCCAAGATTAATTATCACAATAAAGTTAAAATTACTATTTCTTTCAAGTTGTAATAACCATACAAGTAATTGTTCATTTCACTTACTCAAAATGACAACCACATTTCACAAATCTGAGGTACTGTAAAATATGTGTAATTATATTGCTTGTATTGAGAAAACTTAAAATCATTTGATTTATCTTAACAGAGAAAAAATATTTCTTAATTCCAGCATGTTCTATCAAATCATAAGTTCAGTAAAGCAAACGCACTTGTAGAAATATGTAATTAAATATTCCGACTTTATTTTATTAAAATAAATCGTTGTTTTGCAAAATATAATACATATGATTCTAATAATACATAAAACCACGTAAACAAAATTGGTTTCTATGATTATTACATGAAACTAACTTGAATACAGTACATTAAGTGTAAACAATAAATAAATGGTGCACTTAAGGGGATAGTTCAATCAATAATAAAAAATTACCTCACCATTTACTCTCCCTCATGCAGTTTTAAACTTTTATGAGTGTCTTTCTTTTGTCAAACGCAAAAGTAGATATTTTAAAAATGCTGGTTGATGGTACACAAAAGGAACTCAATGGGTCCCAGCAACCAGCATTCTTCAGAATAATGTATTTTGTGTTCAACAGAAGAAAGAAACTCAAATAGGTTTTGAACAAATGAAGGGTGAGTAAACGATGACAGATTTAATTTGTGGGTGAACTATTGCTTTAATAACAAGATTTCTGGTTTATATTTCATTACTTCTTGAATTAATTTAATGCATGTTCACATTAATATAATAAAATTCATATCTATATCTCCCAATCCTTTGAGATTAAAAGCTAAACACTCTCCCATTCTCAGAGTAAACTGAAACAAAGACAGCATTGCAAAATACTGGACCTTTGATGAAAACCACAATATGATGTAACTGCCTTCGCTGTATTGGTTGACGATATGGAGCAAAAACAGTGCAGCATGTTGTGTTGACAGATTTTTGCAATTCAGAGTGAAGGAAACACTTCAGAATAATGTCATGGAGTTCATTCACAATGTTCTGTTAACAAAACATGGCATCTGTGTCTGAGAATATGCACACTTTGGTCAGATTAAGCTGCGATTAAGCTGTTTATATGCCTGTTTATTGTGATTAAAATCAATGTACGGCATGTATTTAAATATGATTATGCATTATGATTATAAGTTTAATCCCATCTGATAGACTGAAGTACTGAATGAGGTTAAAAGGATTGTTCACACAAAAATGAAACATTTCTCACTATTTACTCACCCTCGAGTGGTTCCTAAACATTTTTTGAGTTGAGTTATTTATTCATTTATTATTAATGTAAATGCACACATTACATTACATTATTCTGCTGAACACAAAACAAGATACTTTGAAGAAAGCTGAAAACCTGTAACCATATATATATATATATGTATATATTATGAAGTTATGGAGGTTTAAGCGTTCTTCAAAATATATTCTTTTCTGTTCAACAGAAGTAAGCAACTCTAAAAAAAAACCCTCTGAAACAAGTAAAAGGTGAGTAAATGATGACAACATTTTTTTTTTAAGTAAATCATCCCCTTAAGTTTCATTGTAGGCTAATGTTGCTTAAATTTGAACATGGCAGAGAAGATTTTGTCAAATAAGATGTATAGACATATAAGGTATATAGATTGATTTTAATAACCTTAATGTGCCTATAAGTAAACATAGCCTTCTGAAAATACAAGCATCATATTGTATATTATAATAAATGATTTGAACTGGATCAGAAAAAAAACTTGATTGGGAAATATGAACTTATTTCATTTGAATCCATACAAAACCATATTTCTTAAATGATTACACTAAAACTTTAAAATCAAATATTTAGCAGATAACTTAAGTACAGTCATGTTTAGTTTATATCTATATTGCTGCATCCAATATACCATACTTTCCTATAGTATGTAAAAAAAATACAAATACAAAATACAAATACTAAATTTGATGTCAGCTGCATTTGAAAAGCAGTTAAAGAGAAGAACCCAAATTATCTACTACGTGACCCACTACTACTTGTTTTCTACTATACTGTACGTTAGCCTAGCTAGAAGCTAGTGTGCTCTAAAACAATTTCAAATTTCACATCTAGAAGATACATGCATTCATGCTTCTGATCAGATCTTCTGTCCAATCGAATGCACACTAGAAGTGTTCCTCCCACTACATTATAAACAGACACTATAGCTGAGACAGAAATTATTTTGCTGTTGTTTGTTTGCCGTATTTTCAAATGGAAATTTGATTTGTTATACGTGGAAATCCGTGACATGTTCACACAATTCACAAAAATCACAAAAATACTGTGTCTAGTGAATGGCACTATATGGACTATATAGTGAATGGCTCAAAGCGCACTAGCTATATAATGGATAAACAATTAAGACAATGTAAATACTGTGCAAGAATTAGAGTATCTACTATTCTATCATTACTGTTAGTCCTCTGGTCAAGCTGCATGTAAGATAAACAATATTTTTTTAATAAAGGGGGTTTGAGTTGCTTGATGTGTCTTCCATTCATTCATTCATTAATTTTCCTTCGGCTTAGTCACTTTATTCATCAGGGGTCATCACAGTGGAATGAACCGCCAACTTATCCAGCATATGTTTTGCACAGCAGATGCCCTTCGAGCTGCAACCCAGTACTGGGAAACATCCATACACACTCATTCACTACAGCCAATTTAGTTTATTTAATTCACCTATAGCGCATGTGTTTAGACTGTGGAGGAAACCCACGCCAACACGGGGAGAACATGCAAACTCCACACAGAAATGCTAACTGACCCAGCCGAGGCTCGAACCAGCGACCTTCTTGCTGTGAGGCGACAGCGCTACCCACTGCGCCACTGCACCGCCCATTCCTGATTTAATAATTTCTTATTTTTACATATGTGACTCATTCCAGAACTGGGGGTACATTTCAAGCATTTTTCATCCATTTGTGTTAGATTTCAAATATTAAAATTAAAAATATATTTAGTAGGTTTATCATGTACACACAATTCTAGAATTGCCCATCTGGGAGAAAAAGAGAAATACCTAGAAAGTGCATTCAAGTGTTCATCAAAGAGGTCGAACCTCTTCTGGTCTTAGCCTGGACTGCAATGAATTGGGCTTCTTCCGAAAGCAGGAAAATGCTACCTTCGAAGGTTACATTCCTAGGTGCCTTCATGTAAAAATGCTGCATAATAGGGGTAACAGGCAACAAGTTAGCTGCCTATGTTTTGGGACTACAACATTTGGTACTAAATATGACCTACGAGAAGATTATGAACAGATTGGTCTTTCCTGAAGTGCAAGCTTTCCTTGAGTGCTAAGACACACAGAAAGAGAGAGAAAATGAAACTGGCTGTCTTGTGGTTTGAGGACACAGACAGCGAGAGAGACAGGCCTGACTGGGGACAGAAGGACGGAGGTCACAGTAGGGTTACTGGTTCTGTGGGCATGTGTTGAGAGATTTCTATCCTGAACTGAACCTTCATTCAGACACTGCTGTCTGCATTCCCATTCACTGTAGGTGTCTGCTGAACCATGATGAGGACTTGTAAACAAGGGGTCAAATGTAAAATATGGTGTCTGACCTTCACAAGACCTCTGTTAAAGGAATGCTCTAGGTTCAAAATGAGTTGAAAGTCCCTTAGGTTTCCTTTTTTTCCCCATTTTTGCTTTGTTTTGAGTATAGCTATGGTTACATTAATGCTTTTACAGTGTATGTAAACTGGGCCAATGCTTCAGGAGGTTTAAAAGCAGAAATGTGCACACTCACATGAATTATTCAATATAAATCTGTTTATTATTTGAGCTGTATATTTGCCTAAAACCATCCTTTTTGAGGTGTGAATCCTATTCTACACTGTTGAAAATAAAGTTTCCTTATTGACAACTGTAAAGACTCAAACATCCAATAACAATCAAACAAATGGTCCTTCCTAGTGGAAAAGAGTTAAATACTGTTAAAGTGTTGTTCACACTTAGAAAATAAATGTTTCTACTGCACAAAAAAAAAAGTTTTTTAACATTTTGTTTCCTACATTCACAGAAGAGCAGGTGCATGATATTTTAATCCTCAGCACATGTAAAACCCCTGGATAATATATAATAATTTCTATTCATTTATCTAATTTAATTACATTTAGTTTAATTATAATTTAACATTCTAATCATGTTGGTTCAAAGGTTAAATCCCAATCATTTTCATTTTGTCACAATCAAAATACATATTTCACAGAAAATAAATGAGAAAAAACACAATGCCTTTTGTAATACAACAAGAGAGAATAATACTTTTAAATGTGTATAGGCAAAGGCCTTTTCTGACTTGTTTATTTATTTTGGTTGTGTTTATTTGGTTGTATTAATTTATTAGGCTTTGCTGCGCTCATGTTCAAAAATATGCAGCTCTATCATGACATTTTCCATCTTGAGTTTTAAAAAAGAGGGCATGGATATGTGCAAAGAAGTCAATTACATCAAATGCCATTTTAATATAACATATAATAAACATAATATAAAAATGTGAAAATAGATTTTGTGACCCTATAGAAGATGAGAGACCTCTAACTCACTTTTCTTCGGCTTAGTCCCTGAATTATCAGGAGTTGCCACAGCAGAATGAATTGCCAATTACTTATTTGTTTTGTGACGAATGCCCTTCCAGCTGCAACCCAGCACTGAGAGTACACATCTCATGAACCCCAAGTGTGAGAAACACCCATACACTATGGGTTCACACACAATCATATACTACAGCCAATTTAGTTAAACACACATGAACACGGGGAGAACATGCAAACTCCAAACGTCAAATCAGCGACCTTCTTGCTGCAAGGTGGGAATGCTAACTACTGAGCCACCATGCTGACAGTGAGAGACCAGTCAAAATTATTTTGTTGTTGTTAATACAACCTAAAAATCTGTTTAAGGGTATAAAAGCCTGAAAAATGACAACCGCCCAGTCCATGAGTCAGTGTGACCTTACAACCTCCCAAAAGCACTACAGTATGTAGTGCTCTAAAACGGCAAGCTGTTTCCATTTAAACCACTTCCAAATATTTGAGTAAAGTTTTCATCATCATAAAACTCTATGGCATGCTGTACTGAAATGAACACACTGCATCACAAATCAAGCAGAGGCCTTTTCAATGCCAAGTAGCTGTTGTTTCTGACAGTGCACCTATCCTCAGACTCATTGCCCTCCTGGCACTGTGGTGATGTAGGATGGTGTGGCAGCTGCCACCCCCAGCCCCCCTCAGCTGATTGGAAACAGCTCATGCGTTCACAGTTTCACAGCATCCCAGTCATAGCCTATGGGCCTCTCGCCATCTGGGGCTGTGCAAGAGCCACGCAACGGCAGCCATGATTTAACACACAGGATAAACAGATATTTCATAATTCACATGGTGAGATGGGTGAATGGAGATAGATTTCTGCTGGGTGATGGGCCTTTGGGACAACGGAGATGGGACAATCAGGCATGCATGCTTTTTTTTTTTTCATTAATATATACCATATATCTGTGTGTGCGTGTGTGTGTGTGTGTGTGTGTCTGTGTGTGTGCGTGTGTGTGTGTGTGTGTGTGTGTGTGTGTGCGTGTGTGTGTGTGTGCCTTGTATTTCTTACATTGTGGGGATCAAATGTCCCCTCAAGTATAGCAATACCAGACAATTTTGACCTTGTGGGGGCATTTTTTATTTATTTTGGTCCCCATGAGGAGAATGACTGATAAATCACATAGAACAAAGTATTTTGAAAATGTAAAAATGCAGACTGTTTTCTGTGAGGGTTGGGTTTAGGGGTATACTGTCTGTACTGTACAAACATCCTTACGTCTATGGAAAGTCCCCATAAAAATAGCTGTGTGTGAGTGTGTATGTGTGTTTTTTTTTTGTCTAAACTACTGATATATTCTTTTTTGTTCGGCGGATAAAAATAGCAAAAATATTTAGCTTTCAGATATGTTAATTTTAATTTTACACAACAAAATGTTTTAACCTTTGAAGAGTTAAAAAAAATGAAGAAAAGTCTATATTTGGTGTAATAACCCTGATTTTTAATCAAAACAAATGAAAACCTTATGAACTAAAAAACACATGTACTATCTTTAATGGGATTTTCTATATACGTCCAGCTTTCTCCAGCCTCCGGCGCCTAGACTGCAGCTCTGCACAAGACGTTTGGCCATAGGAGAAATGGTCATGCCCAACTTAGCCTGGTTTCTCTCTAGGTTTTTTTTCCTTCACTTTCGCCAATTGGTGAAGTTCGTTCCTCGCCGCTGTCACCACTGGCTTGCATGGTTCGGGATCTGTGGAGCTGCGCATCGATGGATTTGCTCTTCAGTGTTTGGACTTTCAGCAGTGAAAATTAAACCACACTGAACTGAACTAAACTGAACTTAAACTCTAAAATCTGGACTTTACTAGAACTATGTTAAGCTGCTTTGACACAATCCACATTGTAAAAGCGCTATAGAAATAAAGATGAATTTAATTCAATTGAATACGTAATTATTTTTATACTGTACTATACTGACTGCATATTCTATCCCCATACCCCAACTCTATGCTTAAACCAAACCCTCACAGGAAACAATCTGCATTTTCAGATTTTTAAATACTTCGTTCTGTGTGATTTATGAGCCGTTTTCCTCGTGGGGACTGAAAAATTTCCCCACAAGGTAAAAATTTATTGGTGTTCTTGAGGGGATGCACACACACACACACACACACGCATACACGCACACACACACACACACACACATGCACACACGCATACACACACACACAAGCACAGTTTATATATAGAAATTGGGTACAATTATAAAAACACCACTCCAATTCAAGAAACAAAACATAATTGTCTGAGAAAACTGTTGTAAACAAATATTATATTGGTGCCTTCATTCTAGGTTTGCTGAAAATACACACTTTAGCCTTTAAATCTGATAACTCTCAACATTTACATTTAATCATCATATGCCATTTTACAGGATAATCTGTCATGCAAACACATTGCACTTATGATGCATCCATATTCCAGCATCATAAAGCTAAACTGCTTGCTTGAATTCAATAAATGCGACAAATGTTTTCCATGGCCTCAAAAATCAGCAGATCTAAACCTCATTAATCCTTTAGGGGGAAATCTAAAGTGCAGAGTGTGTATATTTATTAATGTTTTAATATCAAAAGCACACAGTTTAGGTCTTAATGTATATGCCAAGAAAACAGAGTCAGATTAACTATATGGGCATTCAGACCCCAATAATCTACTGCAGGCCTGTTTACTGTAAATGTTTTCCAAAAGTATGAAATGCAGAGCAAATTCAAAAAAAAAAAAACATGTCTCCTTAATCCTTATCAATCTTTTGTCTTCCATTCGTTTTGTTCACTTTATTCAATGCCCACATATTTAAGTGATTGATATGCATGCACTGTCAAGTGCAACAGCTACTGAGCCAAAATGTTATCTTATTAATGTTTCATGTGGATCTTTTCATGCTCAGGGACTCATGCTGTGATGAAACATCCATATATATTCATCTGGCTTATAAAAACGGTAAGAAAAAGGAAAAAGAAAAGAAAATGTGCCAGGGTCTTCAACAACACTTTTCTGCAAAAATAAACTTCTCACCCGAGGCAGGATTCACAAAACATTTTTAAAAATAATTTTTAAAACGTATTATTTTCTAATATTAATCAATCAATCAATCAATCAATCAATCAATCAATCAATCAATCAATCAATCAATCAATCAATCAATCAATCAATCAATCAATCAATCAATC
>CAIGQV010019068.1:4160476-4176908 GCA_903798115.1 Danio jaintianensis | reverse complement strand
CAATCAATCAATCAATCAATCAATCAATCAATCAATCAATCAATCAATCAATCAATCAATCAATCAATCAATTACGTTGTAGATAATGTCAACTAATCATTTCAGTCCTAATGATTTGTTATAAATATGCATAGTAATGTAATTCTCACTAAATTATTCAGTAAGAGCTCTACAATAATAATTGTGTCATTATTACACAATGTTTAAGAGCTTTTGTATGATATTAGGGGAAAAACCAACGGCAGTCTGTTCCAATAAAACACTTGAAAGTTAAGAAAACCCTTATAATTATAATAAGGCCTTAAATGAAGGTTTTAGTACATCTGAGAACTGGGTTTATGGTTGCCTTCAGAAGAACAAAGAAATGATTTTGATTATTATGAGCCTGGTGAAAGGAAAACAACATCTGCTAAGAAGCAGAACACAAACATTTTCATTAACAGCACAGTCCCCAAGTGAAGTGGTCTGCTCATAAGTCGAGGAGGTCAGAAAATTGTAACTAGCCCAATATACAAGGGTGTTAATTGTTAAGCTGTTTGGATGTCCATTGCGCTTTGAAGTAATTCACTAGACTATAAATGTTTACATATAATGATAAAATTGCCCACTTTTATACAGTTAAGCCACAAATATGCATTACACCTTATTGTAATGTGAATAATACTATTTTACAACAGACATTTAATGGAAGTGAATAACGTTTATTGACGAATATTAATAGCTCTTAAGTATAAGCTCTTTGTTGGTACAACCTGTATTCCAATTTCAATTCAATGTTTTTTAAGACTTTACAAATCGAAATCAGTGCACAGAATAGTTAAGGGATGAAAATGACTTTTAAAATAAATACTATGAAGGGGAATGTACATGGTGCAATACACACCTGCATGATGAAAGAAGAATCACATTAAATAAAAGCAGATGCAGACACTCACCACGTCTATGATCTGAAGCAGTGTGAGTCCCAGCTCCACCACTATGGGTGCAGAATCATTGAGCACAGGTCTTTCCAGTCTGTTATAGTTCTCCATCAACTCCTTATACAACTTCCGCTGATATTCCCCCTGTAAAGAGCCTATATAAGAAAAGACAAACAGAAAGAAAGTAAACATTACAATTGTTTCTAGACACATCAGTATAATTTTTTTTCTGTTATGGCTCACATTAGATATTTTGAAAAGTCGTCTTATTGGGTCTAGAAAGACTAAACTATTTACCATTTGTGCCATTTTTGTCAGAAAGTGATTAAATTGAAAAAGAGATGTATTAAAACAGCAGGTGTAAATATGAATGTGTCTTCCTTTACTACTTGTGAACCAACTAATCAAATGCATCGTATGTCACTGAAAGACAGATGGTTTGGGTATAAATCATTAATTAATCCCTTTTAACATTTTTAGGAGTTTTTTGAGAAGCAAAAATCATTGGGTGAATGTCTATAGTAGTAAATAGAAACTATAACTAATGCAATTTGTTAGCATTCCTATTTGATCAAGCAACAAAAGAAAAATTCCACAATAATCTTTCTATGACTTCTGAAAAGGGGAAAACATATAGAGAGAATAGAATATGTTGCGTTCTTGCTGTCAATCCATCTGTCATTGTATTAAAATCGAAGCAACTAGTTTTAACTAGTTTTCTATCATTTAATACCAAGGGGGAAAAGAAAACCTAAAAAAAGAAGAAGCTGTTTTTACAGTTGTGAAAACATCAGTCTGTGAAAAGGGTTCATATTGTTGTCCACTATATATAAATCCACACTAAAGGGCAGTCTGAGAGAAGAAAATTAGATGTAAAACTGCAGCGTATCAGCAGTATCAAATATTAATAACTGACACACTCCTTGCAAGGATGGATTTAAGCCCTGTGATGTGTACAAATGGGATTTGCTCAAATGTAAATCACGATGAGATGGAGTGATGAAATGGAAAATTTCAACAAACTAATGAATGACATCATATTAGCAGTCAAGGATAATTCAATGTGGATAATTGAATTTTCTTGGAACATTTGTTATGATGTCTATGTTTAGATTCAGTATGGTTAAGCTGTTACATAAGCAGAAGTTCCTTCATAAATCAAAGAAACCAATTCACATTCTATGCGCAAATCATCACTCACACTCTCCTGATTCATATGGGGAAATTAAGAGAAGCATATGTTCTGTCTATCTGTTTGAGTCTGTTGCTGTGACAGAAAGAGAGAGACCGAGCATATTATATGCAGGTAAAATCAACACGAATACTGATGCAAAGTCTCAGCATTTTGACGCAAAACAAATTCATCATCAGTGTCAAACCTGCCAACTAACAAGCGTGCAAAGGCTTTCATCTCTGAGTAGACCTAAAACATCACTGTTGTTTTTGACAATGTAAAGGGTATTCATTTATTTAATCAAACGTTATGAGCTTTGAAGTGCAGAAAAAACAATCTATTATTATCAACTATTATCAATTAGAAGCCTTCATACTAAGTACAATTCTAAAGGGCTAATGAACTAACTGAAAAATGATAAATAAATTGACATCAATTGATCTTTTGACATCATTCTATAAAAAACATTCTGTGAATTTCAAAACTCAAAGCTTTCCTCATAGTCTAAAAACAGCTTAAATTTAAATGAATCTTGCAGTCTGTCAACACCTGCTTCTACACTTGCTTAGCGATTCACATAGATAGGTAAATAAAGAGAGAAACAAATGTCTGTCTGTGCAGAAACCAGTGACGTATAGAGCAAACTGCATAGCTCTTAGCAAGAGTGAAAGCAGCACCCATTACTTTATAATCAACACAGCACGAATGAGTGCCATGTCACGTAGCCTACTATACAGTATAGATTATTTCATGTTAAAAGAATTTACTACAAATAAGTATACAATGAAATCATGCCTCTTTTTACATTTAAACTACCAATAAAACACTTGTGAATGAATACAATAAGCATTTTCCCATATAAAAAAGACCATAACTGACAGCCCTACGGCTGTCATGTTTCATCTGCAATGCTGGAATTATCTGTCTCTCTCTGCTCTGCCTAGGAAACGTCTGAGTGGTTACCTTAGACTGGTTGCTCACTCCTGATTGGCCTACAGAGGTTTAAAAGCTGTGACACAACTTCCTTGGCAGCCATCTTTGTTTGGGTCACTCTTGTTTTGTGTGCTTTAAACAATTTGTTTGTTGCAGAGCTGTGTATGTGGTAATGTGTGTGAATTGAGAGATTTGTGAGTAATGTTTTCTTTCTGTTCGTATTGTGTTTGTTATTTTTGATCTTCCAGCTTATTTGACCCTGTTGGCTGTTTGACACTGATTCTTGGAATGTTTCTCAAATGTGGTTGCTTGTCTTTGTAAATAGTTTGTAAATAATGTAGATAATATTGGGACAGTAAGGAGTCTGATACCAGTTTGTGAAAACCTTTTGATCTCTAACCCACTACATTGCCAGGGCCCTATGCACTCTGTCACTCTTTTCCCCCCACTAGCAATGCCCCTGGTTTGAAATGTACATCTTACCCACAAGCTGGTTTGGAAAGCCTGTCCTGGCTTTATGGTCCAACAACTTGATTAAATGAATAAAAGTGAAACTGAAACATACCATGCACAATGAATGATTTTGACATTAGCAAAAAAGTTTATAATAGGCTATTCTTTAATGTGTTATTTAAATGAAACATGTTTAATTGTATGGGATTTAGTGTATTGTAGTCTTTGTATTGGTCATTAAATGAAATTGAACAATCTATTTATTCTGTTAACGAGCATCAGTTGCCATTCAAGAAAAGTACCAAATGAACAACCTTAACATTTATGGGGGCTCCCCACCATGCTCGGCCCCATTACATGACCTGCATGCCCATCTGCTACACTACTGGCAAAAACCAAAAGATAAAGATGTATCCAAAGACACCATGACATACCAATTGCCTTTGTTGCCTTACTGCTGTACTTTGAAGGACATTTGAAGGATTTTTACATTGGTGCACAGAGCTGTCCCTTCAAACATTGTGACCTAATCTCAGAAGCAAAACTAGTAGCCGATCATACCAGTGGGTGTTTACTTCTTGAATATACAATCCTCTACATCTATTCAAATGGTGTTCTGAAGAAGGGGGCTGAAAAGCTCCCTTTAAAATACCAAACATTTTAAGGATATATTTGAGCAGAGATAAATGGCTTCTACCAGGTAAAAAGTATTTTTTTCAAGGGCAGGCCACTAATAACAATTCATTTTCACTGAAAGTGCACATAGTCCTTTCTTCTAACTACAGCTAAACCATTTACAACTCATTTACCACTCAACATTTCTTGATTGAATATGGTGCCCTTTTCCCCTGGCATTTTTAATGGCTGATACTTACAGAAACTATTTCACAGAGGTCATAACCACACCTCTGCACACACTGGTGTTTTATTGAACATCTTTCCATTAAAAGCAATCTCAGGCATGCATTTCAATGCATGGGCATTTGTTAAAGAACATGATTTTAATCTCCAGCTTCATCAGCCATTGTCTGATTCAGGCCTCACAAAGGAACGATTTCTGATGGAAACAAGACATGATATAGCAGGATATAGGCCTGACTTGTAAACGTTCAGGCTAAAAATCCTATGTAAAAGTTGCTTCGAAAGTTTACTTTCTGAAAGTCTGGTTTGGCAATACTGTCACGCACACATACACACACAGCAAACACAGCATGGAGCACTGACAATAAAGGAGGCAAAGGAGGATTAAAAACCATGACAGTAAAGGATTACAGGGCATGACGATAATGACTGACAATCTTAACGAGGTCCTAAAGTGAGGAAATGACAGCTTCCATCAAAGGCAATGCATTTATTTCTCTTTTGTTCTTTTACATAATCTGTGTAAGCTGGAAAATCTTGCTATTTACTGTGATGTCACCCAATACGTCAAACTAATAAATATCACTGAAATCGTTCATGACCATCAAATCTAAAACCCACGTTAAACCTGTGTAGTTTAATTCTCTCTTTATAAACTTATTTATGAACAGTTTTTCCTAAATGTGGTTTGCATGTATGTTCTCATGTGATTTGTCAGAGTAAAATACTATTAATGACTATTTTAGACTGAATTTCTCAACCATTCATACTACCACAACCATGCCAACTGGACATTTGACCACTTATAGTGTGCATTGTGTGTTACAAATGTTTGTTGTAAATTTACAACAACAAACATTTACAAATGTTTGTTACAGAATGGGTTTGTTTACATTTGCACCAGAGATTGTATTTTTTAAGGAGGTTTTCCATCTCTTTGGAGTTAACAAGAAGCTTATAATGTTGTTTTATAAAGCTGTTCTTAAAAGCATTGTCAGGTTTGGTATCACATAGTGGTTTGGCAACCTATCTGTACAGTGTACATTTAGGCACGATTAATATTTTAATCTTTAAGTTTTGTATAAGTATTGTATCTTTAATCAGGTGGAAAGGATTCTGAATGATCCAACTCATTTTTTGTATTCACATTATGAATTGATTCCCTCTGGAAGGAGACATACAGTCTCTAAGTGTAGGTTGAACCGATACAAGAAATCCTTTTTACCTGTTTCAGTGGGTTTATTTAACAACAGTTTTTTCTTAATCATCATTATTATTATTGTAACTACTGTATTTTGTACTGTTTTTATTGTATGTCTGCAGCAATGTGATGATGCCCATGACAAATTTCCTGTCAAGCACAATAAAGTTTACTACTACTACTACTACTACTACTACTGCTGCTACTACAATTAAATAACTCCTGTCTGACTTGATTTAATGTTCTGAACTTTTTTCAGAACCAGATTCACCAGTTTTTTTTCCCAACAACTGAACAAACTAGCATCACAGTGAGAAACAGTTTACATGTGTTCATTCACTGTAAAAAAGTAAATAAATAAATTGAAAAAATATTGTTGCCTTACTTTTTTTTTTTAGTTGAATCAAATTTAGTTTAAACTTACATCAATTAAACTCTATATAAAATATATTAAGTTAAACTGTGTAAAACCCAAATAACTTACTATTCTGTCATGGCTTTTTGTCATATTTTACAGTAATTGGCTTAGAACAGTAATGTTTTATTTTGGTCTAAAACATTAGTCTGTTAACTAAGTATTTAATTGAGTAATGTACATTTGTATGTGGGTGAATAAGTGATTTTTGTACAGAATGTGTGATGTAAATCATACGTCTGAAACCATGCTTTAATAACTGAAATATAAAAACAGACAGATTCTGGTGAAACTTATTAATAGGCACATTGAACTACTTGTTATACTGTATCTTCTTAATTGGTCAGGAAAAATGTGAAAGCAGTGTTTGCCTTTACTTATGTAGATTGCTGACCCACATGAGATGTGAGATTTGTCTGATTTCTCGCCTCCTCCAACTGCAGACTTCTACTCTCATTAACACTGAAGGCGAGGCATTTGGCAACTCAAATGAGTCTAGTGTTAACATAGACTTGATTGTGAAATGTCTACATCAGATCTTAGGTTTTCCACATTACTTTAATCCACACTAAGGAAAAGTATTTGAGCCTGAGGGCTGATGCAGTGTCTGGTCAGTGGGATTCAAATGGACTGACTGTCTGTGATAGAGACCAAAAAGAAAAAACTGTTCTGGTTTGGTCCCATACCATCTCTATCCTGCCAACAGCTACTGTATGGCACATAAAAAGTCATCTTCGTTAAATTTCATTACTTATTTAAATCCTTTTCCCCACTGTTTGGTACACTCTCATTACTATGTATGTGCCGTCATTGATTACTCCATAGCTCCAGGCTAACAAACTCATTTTCTTCGTAAGCACAAGATGTTTAGAAGATAAATAAGGCAATAAAATGGTAAAAAAATTATAGGATGGCACTAAAAAAGCAAACAAACAATAAAAAGCTCTTTTGGTTATGCTTTTTTGTGGCTATTTTAAATATTTTCCGTTAAAGGAAACATATCACACATATTTGACCTTTTCTTTTAAGTGCTATAATCAATGCATCTACCAACCCAGAAACATGAAAAAGAACAACCCAGTAACTTTGATTTGATAAAGCTTTTTTTCTGCAAGCCTGTTGGAAAGTGCGCTATTCAGAATTAACTCCTCTAGTGCTATAGGAAGAGGATCTTTCTAAAATTTTACCAATTTTTCATCAATTCAGTTTATTCATTATTACTCACAAGAATAAACACTTCAAATGTTAGGGGTTAGGGGAAGTGGGGGTAGGGGGTTTTGACGGGGCTATAGCCCTTTCAGAAATTTGCTCACAATGCAGTAAGAAGAGACAAGAAACAAGAAAAGAGACAAGAAAAAATATATATAATACAGTGTAAATCCAAGCATAGGTGCACGTGTGCTGTTTCTAATATGTCAGCCATTTGAATAGCTGTGATTAAGTTTTGCCATAACAAACAAACAAACAAACAAACAAACAAACACAAATGCCTAGACCTACACATAATACAATTCATCATCATTTGCTTATAAATAGGTTTAAGATCATAAGATGTGTATACCATTTCAGAAGTTCTAAAGTTTGCGGACACGAACGTTAACAATATACCACCAAAAGCAATTTATGACTGCTTACTCCTGATAACTGTGACTAATCATCACACATTTTTAAACACAAGCAAATAATTAGCTTTTTGATGAGTATATCCTCCTTTGAAGAGGGAAGAGGGAGCGCACTTAATCAAACACCTGACACCAATCACAATTCAATTGCCAAACTGCATTTTTTTTCTTTTTTTAAATGTCATTTGGGCTTCTTCCTTCTGACAGTGGCTTGGGCTGATAAACACAACTGCACCAAAAGAACTTCCATGCATACTTTAGCTTTGAACCGAGACCGGCCCATAGAGAAAAATGTGTCAGTCAGCCAGAAGGATGCACAGCTCTGGCCCATTATCTTCTCACCAATGCCCAGACTGAACCGTGTAGAGACTTGGGCCAAAATTGGCCCAAAAATACTTGCTATCTAGGTTATATGAATTTTTGAGATCTTATCTATTTAAATAGGAATAAAAAAAGGCAAATTTAGCCTGTATTAAAGAAAGAAAGAAAGAAAGAAAGAAAGAAAGAAAGAAAGAAAGAAAGAACCATTTTTCTCTTTTCTTTGCGATCCTAAATTGTATTCATTTTTAATAATTTGGCAGTTGGCATTAGAAGTTAATAACAGCAGTATTTGAGAACTTTGACACATGCTGATAAAAAGGTAAAATAGGCACTTTTTCCAAAGCTTCTGTTAAATAAACAAAAAGTAACTGAATTTGTATGTTTTTTAGATAGCGGAAGCTATCAATTTTTAATTATTTGTGTAGCACCCCCTCTAAAGTGTTATGCACCACCAAAAAAAACCCAAAAAAACATAGCCGCCACTTCTTGTATGTCGCTAATTCAATGTTGTTTCTGAATGTGCTTCATTCATTCATTCATTCATTCACTCATTCGGCCTTATTCATGAGGGGTTGCCATAGCGGAATGAACCGACAACTTATCCAGCAAATGTTTTAAGCAGCGGATGCCCTTCCAGCTGCAACCCAGTACTGGGAAACGTCCATTAACACTCATTTACACTATGGCCAATTTAGTTCATTCAACTCACCTATAGCGCATGTCTTTGAACTGTGGGGGAAACCAGAGCACCTGGAGGAAACCCACACAAACATGGGGAGAACATGCAAACTCCACAAAGAAACGCCAACTGACCCAGCCGGGGCTCGAACCAGCGACCTTCTTGCTGTGAGGTGACAGTGCTAACCACTGAGCCTCCATGTCGCCCTGAATGTGTTTCATTACATGTTATATGGCTAATGTAGCTAAAGTTACCATTGTATCTAAATGTGTTTATGGAGACCAGCTATGTCTTTAGAAAATTCCCAAAAATGCTTTCTTTCTCTCCATCACAACCCTGGTTTGAACATCTAAGTCTGCTCTCTGCTACTGGTAATTATACTGTCATTTTGGTTATATGAGATTTGCTAGTTTTGTTGTTTCTGAAGTGGCTGAATAGAGGGTATGCACCTCCTTGAGTGGGAAACTATTCTAAAATGTGGCTGGTTTTAATAGCGTCAGCTGCAAAAATGCCAGTATAACTCACAATTATCAGTTTACATTAAATTTAGTTGGACATGGCAGCTGAGTAATTATAATAACAACAAGCAATGTGTTTTTCTATTATTTGTTGGTATTGTCACAAAACAGAAAAGTGTTGTTTACAGTGTTATTATCCACTCAGACAAATTTAATTGATAAAAAGTCAAGCAACTAAACTAAGCTATCAAAATCTACTCTCAAATGCTGGGGGCGTGTTCACTGGAAGCGCTAAAATGCCCACTCAATCAATACAGCTACAACCTTAATGGGTACTGCTGATGCTCCTCTAGTAACATTAGTTTAATTGGCTTTATACAGCCATGCATGTTTAAGCGGGCTCAAATCAAATTTTATATGTTAATAATATAATTTGTGACTTTACAGTTATTTGAATAACTGTTAGCATCAGGCAGATGATAGTAGTGGTATAAAAAAAATCTACTTGCTATGTTTTGCCTATATCAATCAAATTTGTAAAAAGCCTGTCAGTCTAATCTTCTATCTATCCATCCATGCTTTGTGTTGCACTACTGATTAGAAAACCTGTTTGTCATGGATTCTGTAACTTAAGATCCGTCCCACCTACAATAGATAACAGATTTCTTTTTTTTGTTGTTATTAAGGCTGACTGACAAAACTTTGTAATTGCACAGAATATGAGATGGTAATATATCTGAGATGTATTGGCTTAAAGGTGCAGTATGTAAGACACCCAGTGGTTGAACTAGGTATTGCATTCCTGGATCAAAACAAACGCAAGTGCAGGTTGCCAGATGACCAACAGGAGTGAGTCCCGAGTCTAAAGGCTGATTTAAACCGTGTTCTATATAAAAGCAAAGGCATGCAATAGAAGAAATATTTTCCATATTAAAAGGAGTTTTTGTTCTAACCAACACCTCAAATTGATGTATTAGAAATGGCTTCTATTTCTCACAGGTGAACAACAGGATAAATGACAATGATCACCTCAGGTACACCTCATGGGCTTTATTCAGTGTTAAATGCTAAGGATGTGAGTTTGAATGCCATTTTACATGACATTTATTGCCATACTACTGATAGCAGCAGATTGTTTACCTCAGATCTTGAAATAAAATAAACTGTTTGAAATTGAACTTTAGAACTTTAGAATGTGAACCAACAGATATGAGTGATTCAGCATCTATTTAATAATGTTAAAGAGGTTTAATATGTATTAATTAGATAATAAACCTTACCATTTCATGAGTGAGTGCATAGTCTGTGCTTCTGAATGGCTGTATTTAAGTTTCTGTTGTGTTTCGTCTGGTGCAAACAGCCAAATTGCTTATCACTGCAACACGTAGCGTGTTGTTAGGACACACGGTTACAATGTAACCTGCTCACCTTATGCTTACATTCGTAAAATTTATATTTTTGCCAATTAATAACCTCATGTGGGACTCTGAATCTGCTTCTCATTTCGGAGTCTGCTACTGTCCCCCGGAGGTTGCATTTCGGTCACGGGTGCATGCTTTGAGAGCCTTTCTGACTGAATGAATGAAATACACTGTTTTCCAACAAGGCAACCCGGGGTGCTGAAATATAATTGGCTAAAGTGGCATTGGGCAGGTTAAAAGAACCAAAACAAAGACAGCGTTCTGGCATGTAATAGACATTTTCAAAGCAGAATATCTGACTTCAGCATTGTTTTTCAGATAAACAAGAATGCTCACTTAGCATGTTTCTGAAATATCTGCAAACATTTTATGGTATTTATATGCTTTAGAAGAGTCAAAAACTTACATACAGCACCTTTAAGTATAAAGTAAAGTTTTAAGTAAAGTTTTAATTCTTGTTAAATCTGTTGGAAACTCAATTTTACAGAGATTTAAGTGAATGTTGGGCAAAACAGTGGACGGAACCACAGTCGCTCCATATGATGGTGGTATCACATGCATACCCTCTATAGTATATAAAGTAAAGGTTCTGTCCTCTTCTGGAATGAAGCAGCTCATTTGCATTTAAAGGGATACACACAAAAATTTTGTGTTTTTGCTTATTCCCAAATAAATGGTCTATGGGGTATTTTGAGTTAAAACTTCACATACACATTCTGGGGACACCAGAGATTTTTTTTTTACATCTTATGAAAAGGGGTATAGTATACCCCCTTTAATACTACTCCTCTGATATCTGGTTTCCGTTGCTCTCTTGCCGAGTATAGCTGTAGCTGTAGCTTAGCTTGCCTGCTCTGCTTGCTTGCCTGTTCTGCTTGAAGTTCGGTTTTTATTTTAAATTTAATTACTAGTCGTCGCGATCAAACTCCGCCAATCAAATTAAATACTAACTCCATAAATATTAAATACTACCACTGTGAGCACATTGTGTTAGCATCGCAGCTAATATATTTCAACAGTCCAGTTTGCCTATTGCTAATGTCATACACATGCTCCAGCTCCCTTTAACTCATCATATTCCAGTGGTAAGTCAGAATCTACTTCAATTCACAGTGAGTAAAATGGCTTCTCCTGTTCTTCTCACATGCATTTCCTGCCACATGATTAGTGTATCTCTCTCTGTCAGCAATGAGGGCTTTACATGTGATAAATGTAGGGAAATAAATAAACGCAAGTTCAATAAGATCGTTATCCACATCGGTGTTAATGATGTTTGGCTACATCAGTCAGATCAATAAAAGTAATGTTAAAGAGGTGTGTGATCTTGCAAAGACGATGTCAGACACTGTAATATGCTCTGGTCCACCAAGGTTATTATAGTTAACGAAAACGTATGAAAAAACAAAAACTAGAATTGAAAAAACATATTCGTTAACTGAAATAAAAATAAAAACGAGGTTTTTTAAAAAAAACTAACTGAAACTGTATTGTGTACATACAAAACTAACTGAAACTAACTAAAATTATAGCAAAAACGTCCTTCGTTTTCATTTTTGTAAATGTATTTAATACATACTGTAAGCCTTTTAGAAGTAAATCTATTTACTTCGCACTGCCAGGTGTTTCAGCAGGTGAACCGAACACAAACAGTACATGACAGCCTGCTGTGACTGAACTAAACTTAAACTGCAGCGCGGGTAAACCGAGGGCATAAATGAGAGGATCTGGTGAAACGTAAGTTTGTTTCATAACAGAAAATCATAATGGAATTTAAATAAGTGAATCATGCTGCAATTGGGTTGCAAAACCTAATTGTAAGAAATCTATTTATTTCTTATCTATTCAGATGATCATGGTGATGTTTTAACTGACTTAAATTATGATTGCTGACTACATATATTTGGTGTGTTTAGTCCTAACATGGGAGAATTGTCACAAAAGATTCGGTTTGCGTTAACGATCTGAACTTCCCATCACTACTGTGTATCTAACCTCAGTAGCAGCCTTGCACACATATTTTACTTAGGGATGCTATCTTGTGGGCTGTTGTATTTGAATTTGAGAATGGGTAGATGGTAGTGTTCATGTGTCTTCTGAATGCACGTTTCAAAAAATGTATCTTTGGTTGAGTTTTTATTATACAATATTTATTCCGATGATTTTGAATCTTGCACCTAACAAATATCCTTATTTACAAACAACAACAACAAAACTAAAACTAACACTGAAACTAATAAAAACTAAACTAAAACTAATTATAACTAAAACTAATAATTTCAAAATATAGAAACTAATAAAAACTAGTAAATGTATCTCTAAAAACTAATTAAAACTAACTGAACTTGAAAACAAAATGTCAAAACGAAATTAATCTAAACCTATTATAACTACAGCCTGCTGAGTCGGCTGAGTTCTACAGCCGACTCTCATCATTTAATGGCTGGATGTCTAAGTGGTGCCCACTGAATAATATAGGTTTTGTAGACAATTGGACAAGTTTGTGGGGTAGACCTGACTTGTTGAAGAGAGATGGTCTGCTGGGGCAGCTCTCCTCTCTAGTAAGTCTTGACTAACTGGGGCCCAGGTCAGGGAGCAGACAGACTGGCTTAACCAACCGTCTGCTAGCCTACCAAACTCAGATAATCTGCAGCACATAGAGCCACCTAGATATTACAACATAGAGACTGTATCTGTTCCCTAAACCTCTAAATATAAAAAAAAACTCCCAAACCCATTCAAAGGTAACAATCTAATTGATGTTCATCAAATAAAAAACAAAGGTAATCAAAAGGTAAAACTCGGATTATTGAACATTTGATCACTCACCTCTAAAACTGTTTTTGTTAATGATTTGATAACCTATCTAAAGCTAGATGCACTTTGTCTAACAGAAATCTGGCTAAAACTAGACAATTACATGACCCTAAACGAGTCTTCACCTGAAGGATATCATTATAAACACGAGCCTCGTCTTAAAGAGAAAGGTGGAGGCGCCGGCATAATATATAGTCATATTTTTTGTGTCACTCAGAGATCTAATTCCTAATATAATTCATTTGAAGTAATAGTGTTGTATATTTCAGTGTGCAATATAAAAAAAAAATTTCAATCTAAATTTATATTGGCAATGTATATAGGCCTCCAGGGCACCATATCGACTTTACAAAAGAATTTGCTTATTTGTTATCCAAAATAGTTCTGGCCACAGATAAAGTTTTATTATTCATATATATAATGTAAAAGATGCTTTAAGTCTGGCCTTCTTATACATACTAGCATCTGTTGGAGTGAAACAGCATGTCTCAGGGCCTACTCATTGACATGATCATACCTTAGACCTAATGTTATCACATGGTATCAATATTGATAATGTTGAAGTGGTGCAGCAGAGTGATGACATTTCAGATCACTATTTAATCTCTTGTTTTTTTGTGCATTGTTAGGTCTACAAAATCAGCTTCTATTTATAAATATGGTAGAACGATCACCGCTAGCACTAAAGATGACTTTGTCAGTAACCTACCTGATCTTTCTAATTTCCTTAGCATTCCAGGCATAGAAGAGCTTGACACTGCAACTGAAACTATTGACTCTGTCCTTTCTAGCACTTTAGACATAGTTGCTCCGTTAGACTTCAAAAAGATTAGGGAAAATAATCTGACACCATGGCACAATGAGCACAAGCGTACATTAAAAAAAGCAGCCCAGAAAATGAAACGTAGATGGAAGAAATCAAAACTAGAGGTTTTTCGTCTGGCCTAGAAAGAAAGTATACTTACTGTAACTTTAGAAAAGCTTTAAAGTCTGCCAGAGTCAGATCCAAGTCTGCCAGATCTGCTTATTTTTCAACTTTAATAGAAAAAAATAAAGACAATCGGTCCTATTTAACACAGTGGCCAATCTAACTAAAAATAAAGCATCAACATGCATTTCTCAACACGGCAGTAATGAGTTTATGAATTTCTTCACATGCAAGATTGATGATATCAGAGATAAAATAAGCACCATCAATCTGCCTCCTACAGCATCGTCCCAATTAGAGCACTGTAGACCGTTAATGGATAAACTTCAAACTTTTTCAGCAGCATGTAAGGAAGAACTGTCTAAACTGATAAATTCCTCCAAATCAACAACGTCTATGTTAGATCCTATACCGACCAAATTATTAAAACAGTTGTTTTCAGAAGTTTCTGAACCTGTTCTTAACGTTTTGAATTAATCTCTACTTTTAGAATATGTGCCTAAAACTTTTAAACTAGCTGTCATTAACCCTCTTTAAAAAAAACACAGCTTGATCCCAAAGAATTAGTAAATTATAGACCCATTTCAAACCTGCCTTTTCTATCAAAGATACTAGAAAAAGTCGTATCTGCTCAACTATGTTCGTTTCTACAGAGAAACAATATTTGTGAAAAATTCCAATCTGGATTTAGAGCATTTCATAGCACAGAAACAGCACTCCTAAGAGTTGCAAATGACCTGCTCCTGTCGTCCGATCGTGGTTGCATTTCTCTCTTAGTGTTATTGGACCTCAGTGCTGCATTTGATACAATCGATCATAATATTCTCTTTGATAGGCTTAAAAATTATGTTAGTATTACAGGAACTGCATTGGCCTGGTTCAGGTCTTATCTATCTGAACATTATCAATTTGTATCAGTTAATGAAGAGGCATCATACAGATCAAATATACACTGTGGGGTACCACAAGGCTCAGTTCTTGGTCCCTTACTTTTCACACTATATATGCTACCGCTAGGCAATATCATTAAAAAACATGGAGTTAGTTTCCACTGTTATGCCGATGATGCACAACTTTATATCTCCTCTCAACCTAATAATTTGTATGAATTTACAAAATTAACAGATTGTATATCTGGTATTAAGAATTTGATGACTAAAAACTTCTTATTACTAAATTCAGATAAAACTGAGGTCTTGCTAATTGGACCCAAAAACCTCACACGCAAAAACCTAGAACACTGTCTAACCCTTGATGGACTCTCAGTTCAGTCCTCATCTTCAGTAAACAAAAATTAGGGGTGTTTTTTTATAGCAACCTGTTGTTTGAAGGCCAGATTTCAAGCATCTGTAAAACTGCATTTTTTCATTTAAAAAATTTTGCCAAACTTTGACATATGCTATCAATGTCTGATGCGGAAAAGCTTATTCATGCTTTCATGACCTCTCGACTAGACTATTGCAATGCATTACTAGGAGGTTGCCCTGTAGGCCTAATTAACAAACTTCAGCTGGTTCAAAATGCACCTGCTAGAGTGCTTTCTAGAACAAAGAAATATGATCATATTACTCCAGTTCTTTCATCATTGCATTGGCTCCCTATTAAATATCGTATAAATTAAAACATTTTATTGACTACCTACAAAGCCCTGATCGGCTTAGCTCCCCAGTATTTGAGGGAGCTCCTGATGTATTACAGCCCCTCAAATCCACTACGCTCAAGTAATTCAGGACAAATGATTATTCCTATAATATCAAAGTCAACTGCAGGCGGTAGATCTTTCTCATATCAGTCATATCATAAACATGTCAGTTTAAAACTAGTTTAAAGACACATCTTTTTGCATTAGCATACACATAAAACACAAATGCTTTTGAAATCCAAATCCTCTAAAGGATTGTTAGGCTGCATTAATTAGGGCAACCGGAGACAGGAACACTTCCAAAAGACAATTTGAACGGCATCTACACTTATGTTAGTCTGTTTTTCATTATCCAGAGATCTCCATTATCTCCATAATCCTAGACCAGGCCGTATCCTGAGCAGATGCTGTGGCGGTCATGGAGGAGTGGAGAGCATGAGACTAATTCCTGAAAGACCCCAGTGACAGACGAGTCTCCGCATTGATCCCGTGGGCCAGCCTGTACACCCGTCGGCGACCTACTCAAACCTGCAGCTTCTCCACGATGGACGTCCAGCGTTCTCCAGCCTCCGGCGCCTAGACTGCAGCTC
>CAIGQV010019068.1:4143650-4155522 GCA_903798115.1 Danio jaintianensis | reverse complement strand
ATAATAATAATAATAATAATAATAATAATAATAATAATAATAATAATAATAATAATAACAACAAATAAATATAAAAAAAAACAACACCTACCTTTAATACAAAATGACGTCCATATAACAATTCCAAGATGTAGAATTCCAAAACATTTTTGCTTCTGCATCATTCCTGCAATGTGAAGTTGTCCTTATACACACAAGCCGACGAAACTTTAGTCTGTCAGCATCCGAAGCGTGTGTTCTTGTGTAGGAAACACTTGCGCGCGCGCCCTCCTCCTCTCTCTCCCTTTCTGTCTCTCTCTCTCTTTCTCTCCTGTTTGCTTTTAATTTCTCAAACACTATCATTGACCGACCGCACGCAAGAGCAGTATGTCCATAATCAGCATGTTATTTTTTTTTATAAAATGGTCCATTAACTGTATATTCTGTGGTTTAATCAATCTCATCCAAGAGTCTAATCACTATGCATTACAATGCATAAACAATTTACGAGATTGGCGCGCGCTCCAACATTATGCGTAAAGACGCCATCTGGACACGCGTTATCTGCAGGAATAATTTTACTCTACCACTTGCTGTGGATAATACGCTTGCAGGCACGACGTGACGCTTGTAAAATCTACATTTAAAGTATCGAATCGGAGGGGAGATTTAAACACCTCTTATTGGGTAATGTTCTTCATGGATCATTATTTGGTTCAGTGAGGATTTATAAATATGTGTTTGCAGTCCGAAAGCATCATCAGGTGTTTTCTAATCAGTGCTCCAAATCAAAAGTATTACATTCCTCTGGTTAAAGACGTTAATCAGTAAGCAGAAGGTCGCTGTTTTAATACTCTGAAGTTTAATTTGTGATTCCTGTCAGAATGTGCAATTGAGCAAAGCACTTAAAGGGATAGTCCTCAGTACACCCAATGGAAATTTGCTGCTAAAATACTAATGCTTATCATCCAGGTGGCTTAAAGGTAGGTGACTTAAAAAATAAAATAGAATAAAATAAAATAAAATAAATAAATAAATGTGCAACAAGAAGTTTGCACTCTATACTGTCTTGAAAAGGCTGTGGATTGAAGGTCATAATGTTAAAAAAAAAGTTTTTGCAAAGACATTCCATAAGAAAGTGTACAGTAGCCACAGGTATTAATTTGTGTTGGCTGTTTTTTGTTTGTTTGTTTTACTCAAAATAGCAGTGGACTTGCATGTTATGAATCAGCACAAAGATAGCACACGTCCATCTGCAAAAAAAAAAAAAAAATGTAAAGAGACCTTTAAATAGGTGTTTTTGGTCTGAAAAAACATGCTGTGTGTAGAGATATTATAAACCTCTTTAAACGGTCTGTTTATGAACATTCTAAATCATAAACATCATAAAGAAATATTATAAATGTCTATGTAACATCCAACAGGAGTTGTCATATAGATGCATTCTAGATGAGTAAAAGTTCAAAAAATATATACAGTGGTGTGAAGTAGTGTTTGCCTCTTACTGATTTCTTTTTTTTTTTTGCATGTTTGTCATACTACAATCTTTCAGTACATCAAACAAATTGAAATTTTAGTCAAAGATAACACAATTAAACACATAATGCTGTTTTTAAATGAAGGTTTTTATTATTAAAGGCGGAAAAAAAACTACATAGCCCTGTGTAAAAATGTTTGCCTCACCTGGTTAAAACATAACTTAACTTTGGCTGTCAATTTCTCTTTCCACAGCCAGACTTGATTACTGTCACACCTGTTCGCAATCAAGAAATCACTTAAATAGGACATGCCTGACAAAGTGAAGTAGACCAAAAGGTACACAAAAGCTAGATATTGTGTCCAGATGCAAAGAAATTTAAAAAAACAAATGAAAAGGAAAATAATTTAAATCTACTAGTTTGGAAAAGGTTATGAAGCCATTTCCAAAGCTCTGGGACTGCAGCGAATCACAGTGAGAGTCATTATCTACAAATGACAAAAACATGGGACAGTGGAGAATCTTCCCGTGAGTGGCTGGCTGACCAAAATTATCCCAAGAGTGCAGCGACAACTCATCCAAGAGGTCCCAAAAGACCCCAAACAACATCTAAATCTGTTCTAGGTCCTCTACTATATTTTTTGTTTACACCACATCACTGGGAACCATCATCCAATCACATGGTTTCTCTTATCATTGTTATGCCGGCGACACAGACCATTACCCCATGTAGTTCGGGAAGGAATCTTGGGGTGATCCTGGATGATCAGCTGTCCTTCAAAGAGCACATTGTTAACACAGCTCGATCATGCAGATTTGTACTTTTTAACATCAGAAAAATCAGACCCTTCCAAACAGATCATGCTGCACAACTTTTAATCCAAGCTCTTGTCATTTCAAGGCTGGACTACTGCAATGCTCTTCTAGCTGCACTCCCATCCTGCACCCTTAAGCCTCAACAGATGGTCCAGAACGCTGCAGCTCCTCTAGTCTTCATTGAGCTCAAGAGAGCCCATGTAACACCTCTCTTTATCTCTCTACATTGGTTACCGGTTGAAGCTCAGATCAAGTTCAAATTATTGATGCTTGCTTACAGAACAGCTGGCACTGCACCCTCTTACCTCCACCTGCTCCTGAAGGTCTACATCCCCTCCAGGAGCCTCCTGTTGGGGAGTGAGCACCGCCTTGTGGTTGTAGATGCCTTGTGCCCATTGTAGACAGGCTATAAGTCACTTTGCAAAACCTTTTCATTCAGTGTTCCATGCTGGTGGAATGATCTTCCCATTCCCACACGGACTGCGAGTACACTGGTATCCTTCAAACAACAACCACAAATGTCTTTTCTGAGAGCACCTGAACCCCAGTGAATAAAACCCCTCTTCTCTTCCCCATCTCACAACACACCAACCCAAAACACTATAAATTCTGAGTGTGTCTCACACAAGTGAGTGGGCTTAACAAACCACCTTTAGAAAACACTCATTCATCTCACTGACATATTAACTGACACAAACTCTGTGCATTTATGAAATGTGCTTCACACAGGTGAGTGGGCTTGACAAACCACCCGTAGAAGCACTTGCTGCCTCAGGAAGAATTGCTGTGAAAAATAAAACCAAAGCACATCAGCAAGTCCACTTCTGTCCAAAACAAAATGAAGACTTTGAAGTGGCCTAGTCAGAGTCCTGACCTGAATCCAATTGAGATGCAGTGGCATGACCCTAAAAATGCGGTTCATGCTCGAAAACCCTTTAATGAGGCTGAATTACAACAGACTTGTAGGACAAAATTCCTACTGCAACAAGTTCTGCAACAGACTCTTTGCAAGTTGGCCCAATCATTTATTAGGTTTAGGGGCAAACACTTTTTTCACACAGGCCTTTGTAGTTTTATATTTTGTGTTTCCTTAATAATGAAACCTTCATTTCAAAACTGCATGATGTGTTTACTTGTGTTATATCTGACTATTTTTTTTTATTTGTTTGATGATCTGAAATATTAAAGTGTGACTAACAAAAAAAGGAATAATTTATTTAAAAATGTTGTATATATATAGTCCAAAATACATTTTGAAATCTGTGAACAAGAAGCTAACCATTGCTCTTTGCTAAATAATATTAACAAACAGGATTATACTATATAATGCTTAACTGTTCAATAATTAAACTACATTCCATTAATTAGCTATTGTAAATTGTATTTAAACACCATATAGCCCACTTCTCACCTGTTAAAAAAGCATACTTGTTTTCTTTTAGATACATCTTTGTATTATTGGCCATTGTTATTGTTCTGTTAGCAGCACTTTTTTAAACTAATAATCCAGAGGCATGTAGATGAATTTTCCTGATGTGTGGGAATATTCCCATTATAAGGCATGCAGTGCTTCATCTATCCAGTAAAGTATAAACCCATGTGATATAAGCAAGCACCTGCTTATTAAATAATACGCTTTATCCATACAAAACAATAGTAATTAAAAAACTATTTCAACCACTTTGTTATTCTGCTTTGACATTATGGATTTGCAAAACCAAATTGGCCCTCAGAGCACATATGGTTTTACAGTGTGCTGCACTTTGCAGCCGCATGAATTGCAAAGAGATTCATCACACACTGGTGACCCGGCAGACGTTTGTTCTCACGCAGGACTATGAATGAGAGAGCGAGGCATTGAATCTGACAGTCCCCAAAACCCCATCGGTGGCAGACACCGGTATATGACCTCTCCTTCTTTTCTCCTTCTCAAGGCATCCACAAGCTTTGCAAAACTGTCTCTCAGCATCAGTTAAGAGCGGAGAGCGGTTGGGGGAAAAAGACAAGCCTCATGCACCGTCAGCTTGACTCAGAGCGCATGAACTAACTTTTATTGTATGAAAATGAGGCAGTTTTATCGTGGCCAAATAAACACACTGTTCCCCCCTTTTCTTTTTCGGATATCACAAGTCATTTCCTCAATCCGTACTGGCATAGAGCCTACAACCATGGAAATCCTGCATTCGGTGGAATACCAATGTACTGTAATTAATGAAACATTGCCTTTGGACATAAATTCATCATTGGAGTTTCCAAAAATGGATTTAATTCTTACAGTAGTTGCAACTGAAAAATGTGGTGTGCTGTCTCACAATTTGCCAGCCTGTACTATGTTTTAAAAGCATGTACTTGTGGAGAAAAATGAAATACTTTTGAGTTTGTAACAGAAGAGTAAGCAAAGGATATACCAAGGACATACTACTTTGTCATTAAGAGTTCTGTTGCTTGGCTATGTGCATTCTGTCAGTCATCTTGTCACAATTTAATTAAGGCTACATTTACATGACAACAATGTAGCTAAAAGCAGACTTTTTTCCCCCCTTGTTTTCAAAGCGATCCACGAAAATGACCAAAAATGCTATATCACACGCCAGGCCAGTATTTGCCGCCATCACCTTGTTTGTAAACAATACCTGTAGGGAAATCTACACTTTGCTGATGAAGTGTTAGCAAACACTTGAACAATAATACTACTGTACCACCTACTCTGCCATTGTTGTGTGTTTGCTCGTGCTTGACTTTAAACTACACCTCCCTAAACAAGTACTCTGTACATGCATGATGTCGTCATTTTCAATTTTTTTTGTTTTGGGGTGTTTACATGGACACCGGTGTTTGTTTCCTGTTTTCAGATTTATACGTTTTCAATTCCAAAAATGCTGAGTTGAGTTAAGTTATACTTTAATTTCCTTTTCAGGAAATTTGCACATTTGTGTTGGACTCAGTCCACATTTAACAAAAAAAGACAACAAGTAACATTTACCAACAACAGTGATATTTAACAGATCCATCAAAGTAGTTTATCATTTAAAATGCTAATCGATGCTGGTATAATTTACTTCTTGTAATGGTTACTTTTACATAAAGGAACTCTGTATCACATCTGTGATGGCAGTACTTCATACATTGGAAATAAAACATGATTTGGATCATTTGCTATTACTTGTGAATTCCTTAAAAAAATCTACTTGTAGGTTGATTGAAGTGATGTAAACTCTACACCCATCACTTTCATAGAAACTTTGACAAGATGTGACAGTTGTAGTATAAACGAACAGGCAAAATGTATAAAAAGTTTCCTGTTTTTGGCTGAAAATGTTGTCATGTAAACCGGCCCTAAATTATCATTTATTCTATTCTGTTATTTAGCTCAAAGTGACTTACAACAAGTGATTCAACAAAAAGAGGCATATAATAATGAGAAGTGCTAGCAATACAAACTTTCTGACATTGTTAGAAAATGAAAAGCCAGAATAGAGGGATAGATTTCTTTATATTTTATTATTGTTATTTTTAAGGTATAGTTCTTGCTATTAATAAACCATTAACTATGACTTTTGCCTCAAAAATCTCTTAATTTGTTGCTTATTAGTAGTTAAGGTAGTAGTTATATTTAGGTATTAGGTAGGATTAGGAATAAGTTTATGCAAAATATGTTATTTATATGTATACTGAAAAAAATGATTTGTTAGATTTACTAATTTTTTTTTAGTAAGTGGTTGCAAACTATTTATTTGGACTGAATAAAAAAAGTTGAACATTACAAAATTTATTTTTGTTGTTTAAATTCAGCCCATATAAATTGTTTGCAACAATTTTGCAAAAATAATTTTTTTTGGTGTAGGAAATAAACAGCTTAATACTTGGCAGGTAATTAGCCACTAGTATTTTTATTAGGATACTGTTAAATGCTTATAGAAGAGATGGGTTTTCAGTTTTCTCTTGATGGTTGTTAGTGATTCAGCATTTTGGATGGGGTTGGGAAGTTCATTCCACCTGACAGGAATGGTGAATTAGTAGACTTGTACTGTAAGAGCATATGGAGGATGCAGATCCTGTAGTTGTTCTGTATTCAAGCGCCAATGCTTTGAACTTGATGCAAGCTGCAGCTGCTAGCCAGTGCAGGGAGATAAAGAGAGGTGTTTTACAAAATCTCTTAGGTTTGTTGAAGGCTAGTCATATTTGAATTATTTGTAGAGGTCTGATGGCACATGATGGAAGTCCAGCCATAAGAGCATTGCAATAATCCATCCAAGAAGTGGCAAGAGCCTGCATTAGAAGTTGTGCAATTGGGAAGAGCTTGATGTTGTGCAGTCCAGACCTGCATGATCATGCTGATTTAGCAAACATCCTAAACATCCTCCATTTTATAGATAAAGTGGTTCCAAAGCTTTATGAGGTTTTTTCTCTGTAACCATATGACAACCATTACCATGTGTTCTCACAGAAAAAAATGTGTGTTCTCACAGACAAAAAGGGTGAGAAAATGGTACAGAATTTTCAGCTTTCGATGAACTATCCCTTTAATATCCTACTGAATTGGAGACAAATTAATCTGCCCTTTCATGCAGAGATCTGCTTATGTATTTGCATAATTAAGTATTCAAAAGTTAATGACCAAATATGTTTACAGATGAACTAGAACATGGATAACTTTAAATAAATATTTTCATAAGTTTATATATAAATTATTAATCATTCAAACCGCTTTACCTAAACCTCTTCACTTAACCAGCAATCTCACATATTCACCATTCATTCATTCATTAGTTCATTTTCTTTTCGGCTTAGTCCCTTTATTAATCTGGGGTCGCCACAGCGGGATGAACCGCCAACTTATCCAGCATATGTTTTACGCAGTGGATGCCCTTCCAGCTGCAACCCATCACTGGGAAACATTCATACACACTCATTCACACACATACACTATGGACAATTTTAGCTTACCCAATTCACCTATACCGCATGTCTTTGGACTTGTGGGGGAAACCGGAGCACCCGGAGGAAACCCACGCGAACACGGGGAGAACATGCAAACTCCACACAGAAATGCCAACTGACCCAGCCGAGGCTCGAACCAGCGGCCTTCTTGCTGTGAGGCAAACGTGCTACCCACTGCGCCACCGCGTCGCCCCTCATATTCACCATGTAGTAGTTATTTTTTTTTAACATGTTCTGCCCCTGTTTGTAGTTTGTAATCAAATCCACGTCCAATGTTTTGTTGGCGATATTAGCTGTTAGAGTGAGCAGCTAATAGTGGAGTAAACCCTCTCATGAACATGCATTAGAAAGCTGGACAATGTACTTATTGTTTTCTGTTATTGTTTCTTGGTCAGAACGCTCTTGTAAAAGAGATTTTTTTTATCTCAATGTGTCTTTCCGGGTAAAATAAAGGTTATAAAAATAAAATGTTCATTTGTTTCTGAAAATTACTGATTGTTTCTATAGAGAATTTGCAGACTGGGGTCATACCTTGGATAAGACTTCAAATTTTGGCCCATCAAAAATGGTCTACAGTACATTGAGCTCTGGAATATTTTCAACGGCTTTTCAATGGAAAAAGTAAATGGGGGGTTGGGGGTAAAGGGGGAGTAAATATTGGGTGAATTATTCCTTTATTGTGGAATTCCTGAAAAAAGTTTGTATTAGAACCCAACGTAACCTCAAACAATTATAATAAATAAAAGAAAAGAAAGAAAATAAGACAAAATAAGACACAATAATATTTAAAGCATCAAAAGATGAGAGGCAAAATTAGATCACATCATATAAAGTTCAAGAGAGAATGAGAAGTATGATAGGAAGTATTCCAGTCACAGATTTATATTAAATGACCCTTATAACCTCCCAGAAGACCCTAGTGGGCACACTATCAAGGTTTCCATATCCCACTCCCTCTCTTTTACTCTTCCACTCTCGCCTTTCATCATATGAGAAAGAATATGAGTGTTCAGAAGATTGGAGTTGAAGCTCCAAAGATTGGAGGGCAGAAGGCAAGGGGAAAAAAACTGCAGAAAAAGAAAGCAACAGAATTCAACTTCTGGGACTCTGACCCTCAATCAACTCAGAGAAGACATGAAGAAAGAAAACATTGTCTTTTCTGATTTCACTTCAAATGAAAGGCATTAAAATCACAGTTGCATTTCATTTGTCCGAAGCACATATTTTGTGACAGTCCAGTTCATTATATAGAGATACAGACGCAGCACTGTTGCATTGAGACATACAGTAGGTGTGCTTTTATGTTAATACAGACCGGCATGATGTCCCTTTATATTAATTGAGCACATTGCTACTTTTAGCAGGTGACTACGATCACATTACCACAGCAACTATTAGACAACTATTTGATGATGTGAGGTTTCAATAACCTACTACCACTCAAATACTACTGTATAAAGCACTCAAATAGCGAAAAGTAATGGATTTAAATTTGGTTTAAATGAAATTTTCTTGGCTTTCCTGATAAATGCAGTCCAAGACCTGCTGTATATAGACCTACAACATCTTAAATACATCACATATTTATTTGGAAATATATGTTTGTGTTGGATGTAAATTACACTTAGAAGGACAAGACTGAGAGCAGAAGGTTATAGTCTTCTGAAAGAGATACAGAGCCGTTTGTTTATTTATTAATTATTTAAAGTTATTTGTTTTATTTTAACAGATAAAAGTATAATATATATATATTTATTACAAACCTCATGCAAAATCAATTCTGGTTGTAAAGATAAATGTTATGTTGAATGTCTTTAGCGTAGGATATGCTGCCATCTGTTGGCAATAAATGCCTTTCCCCCCCTTTTGACTATAAATGACATCTCAACACATTTGAACAATGGCTGTGCTCTTACTTTTACCATGTCGTGAATGATATCAGTGTTTGTGATATTTAGCTATTTTAAACAGTTTTTAGGTTAGCTGGTTTCATTTCATGTGTCTGAAAAACAATTTCGTTTTTATTAAAAAAAAAACAACATTAAGGGATTATTCAAAAAAAAAAAAAAGTTTACTCTCTATTTACTCATCCTCAAGAAGTCCCAATGCTTTATGAGTTTTTTTTTTTTTTTCTGTTGAACACAAAAGAAGATATTTTGAAGAAAGCTGAAAAGCCAGAAAACAAAGACTATGGAAGTCAATTTGGTACAGATTTCCAGCTTTCTTAGAAATATCTTCTTTTGTGTTCAAAAGAAGAAAGAACTCATAAAGGTTTGAAACAAGTAAAGGGTGAGTAAATGATGACACAATATTTATTTTTAGGTGAACTATCCCTTTAAAAACAGATTAATAACATGAATTACAGTCCCTTAATATGAGCACATTGGTTCACATGTCATCAAAATATGTTCCCATCATCCTGCTCCACTAACTCAAATGTATACTCAACAGTTCTATCCTTTTATGTATTATATTTAGCAAGAAATGCAACTGAGAATTGATGTACAGATTCATTTAGAACTGTGCGTTAGCTCATAGTTATGGAGAGCAGTCAGTTAATGAATTATGTACTCTGACTCTTGTAAAAAAAAACAAATACAGATGAGAGTGTGGGTATTGTTGAAGTAGGTTAGGTAAATTTCTTATGATGTTATGAGGTTTCTGATTTGAATTATACAGGAGGAAATGAGGTCAGACTACTCAAGAGCTGAAGCTGCCTGTGTTATGTTTGTTTCAGATAAAGAACAGGTCCATTTTGAAGAACTTGAGGTGAAAACAGCACATCCAGCCCATTAAGCTGTAAGAAAATAGCTTAATTTGTTTGTTATATAAATAATATTCTGTAATTTAAATATATCGTTATCCAGTTTCGGGTTTGGTTGACTTCCAAAGCATCTCATTGTGGAATACCTGGCTTCTGGACACTGCATCAGTTCTTATATATTCCTCGTCTCTTCATCCTCTAATCCCTGCATCTCATCTCTCTTTTTTATTTACAGTAGTTGCATGCAGTATTATTTATTCGTTTATTACATTGTTTTGTATTAAAAATATTTGATGCCTTGTGATTTTAAGGATATATTGCATGTAAGGTCTGTTTTTTTATTGTTAATGACAGTTTACAAGTTGGAGGGTGTTGACCCAAGCCTGTTGATTTAGCAGGATGTATGTATATTTAAATGTTTCATTAAATATATAATTTAAAAGTAATATATTTCTATAATATTCTATCGTCTGTGTTATGTGCAGCAGTAGTGTTTGTTAGTGTTAGTTACTACACTTAGGAATACCTTTATATCCAACACATATTTTTCAGTTCAGTTCACAAAACAGCAGTCCAAAACATCTAGTGTTGTAGTTGAGCGCTGCAGGCAGATCCTGAGACAACATACCATAACTCTCTATTGCATTAAATTCTACAGTATAACTCACTATAGTGTAGTTACTGATTATTTATTGGCTAAAATCATACCTGTTTGTAAGGGAAAAAAAATTTATCTACCAAATGTATTTACCAAAAATGTCATGTTTAATTAATTAATTATTATTTCTTTATGAAAATGAAATGTTTTTTTTGTTGCAAAATTGTGTTAATATTGTTTATTTTTTGCACATTGACGTCCATACAATCAGTTTTACTACAAATGCCATGGTTAAACTATGATTATATTTGCAAAACCATATTGTAGTAAAACTATGGGGAAAAAAAACATGGTTACTATAATTTTACTATACTATGTAAAAAAAACCATGGCTAATTTGCATAATGGATTATCTGAAACATTATTTACTCTAAATTCCTACTCCTACACCATTTGTACATTGCATAGAACACAACAAAAATCTTTTTTTTTGTGACATGCATTCCATATTGATAAGTAGACAAAACATAATCGTGATGAATATGTGTTGCAAGAGCATGTGAACCTCAAGAGAATTCAGCTAGAGCTCATGCTTTTAAAAGAAAGGTATGGCACAACAGCGTGAAATTCAATATACTGTTTACACATTATCAGTTGCTATGTCAGTGATTACAGAGCCCAGATGTGGCTTGAAACTATATCTGAGGAATTCACACCCTTTGGAAATGGAAATATTTCACACTCTTTGGTCCTCTGAGAAGACAGACAATATCAGTCTCGGATGAGGAGCATCTGAAATAAAGCCTATTTATTAGAAAAACATACTACACCATTAGTAACACCCCGCAGCATTCTATATCTAATAAAGACGCAATGAGGCAACATGAAGCAGGAATTATTCAATTTATTCTTTTAATAATTTTTTTCAAATACATCAAAAAAAAAGTGGCTGAATGTGCAGAGTATGCACTGATTATTCATGTACAGATTTCATGCTGACTTTAATGCATGGTATCAGTGTAATTAATGGAAAAAAGAGAGATGTTTTAGAGAGAAAGTGAAATGTTGGCAATATACTTTCTTTTCAAATAACCTTTAAATAATTTTAATGAGAACTGTTCTTTTTGTGTTATTGAAATTAAAAAGACATATTATTGTGAATATATTCAGCCAAACCTTATGCTTATGATGTCCATTTTGTCTGAATTCCACCTGTTTGAATTTTTAAAATTAGTTTTAAAGCGGAATTTAATCAATCAATCAATCAATCAATCAATCAATCAATCAATCAATCAAT
>CAIGQV010019068.1:4130209-4143640 GCA_903798115.1 Danio jaintianensis | reverse complement strand
AATCAATCAATCAATCAATCAATCAATCAATCAATCAATCAATCAATCAATCCACATTACACTGATTTATTCAGTGTAGAGTTTCTTGAGCAAAATGCTGGCCTATTCTGAAGTATCAAGAAATGCTTCACTAAGCTGCAGTGTACAAAAAGGCTTATCCAAAAAAATAATAATAATAAATAAATGCTCACTGACATAACTCACATAAATTTGTGTGACTGAATTTGCTCAATTAAATATTCAGAATTATACAATACCTCCATTTACTGACCTTAAATCAGTTGTGATCAGGCAATCTCTACCATCACTTCCAATGAATTGGTGGCAGTATTTAAAAAATACTTAATGTTTAACACATGGCAAAGATTTCATCCAAAGGTATGCAAAAGTGCAAATGACAGAAATTAGAGTGTATATTGTGCTATTCTAAAGTTTCCAAATTTAGTTTCGCAATGTCTCCTAGGTTTGCATCCAATGCCAAAAAAAGTTCATATTCTCATATTATACATTTAACATTTGTGTGAGAAACAAATACCAATTACCATATCTGAGTTTCAAAATGTACAATTTCATTTACTAAAACAAACAAACAAAAAAACTAGTTGATCGACCGGAGGATGTGACCTGAGGACCTTTCTCTGTAGTATTTTTTAATGCAACTTCTGCTACATTGAGATTTGCTAAATTGCGTCAATCAGAAATTAACAAGGCCTAATGCCATAAATGACACCAAAACGAACAAAAAAAGGCAAAAATACAAGATGATGGGGGAAAGAAGAGCCTGCATAAATGAATTATATATTGCACGATTTGTCATACGTACAGCAAATTTAAATTACCATACATTGCATCATAATTTTTGAGCACTGAGAATAATAACCATCACATTTCTGTTGAGCTTATGAATGCATCATTTATATTAGTCATCGCTTTATCACTAAAAAGGCCAGAGTTTGGCTGTCAACTCATTTTGGCAGTTTAGAAATAATTCTTTCTTTTAAGCAACATAATTTTTGATTTTGAGATTTGATCTTTAAAACTTGCATTTACAATAAAAACAGCTCATACTGAATGAAAGGTAATATTAAACAAAAGTTTTCCTTTGGCTTAGTCCCTGATTTATCAGAGGTCGCCACAGCAGAAAGAACCACCATTAAATAAAAGTAAAAAAAAAAATTCATAAAGTTAATAGGGGCCCTTAAAAACATACAAATCATTTACAGCATGTGATAAAACCTGTGCAAAGTTATTTTTATAAATCTCAGATAGTGGAAGACTGAACATAAATACAGTACACATGTGCTTTGTGTTATGCACAGCCACATAAAAAAAATAGAAATCAATTTAAAATCTACATATGCATAACGCTATCCAAAGGGTATGTACTTCTGAATTTATATGTATTTAAACTAAAACATTTGGTTGGTATATGCTTGTACAAGCTGTTCATAAAAACACACTAGAGGTTTATCCAGTAGGCTGCAGCGCACCGTGCCATAATGTCAGGTGTCTGTTTTGTGTTTTCATCATGTGCTCCTTTGTTCTGTTTCCCGCCGTTTTCCTATTGATTGTTTTCACCTGTGTGTCATTATCCCGTGTGTATATCTACCCCTTAGTCTGCCTCCTTCATTGTCCAGTATTGTATTGCCACAGTGTGTTGTCCATGGTCCAGTGTCTCCGTCTTCCCGTGTCGCCATCTTCCAGTGAGTGTTTATGAATAAATCTTCGTGTTTGATAACTCCCGTGTTTTGTGCCTTTGTGTGCAGAGCGCACCGTGACAGAATACTGGACCACAAACAGTTTGCGGCGTACTTTCCCCCGTTTTTCTTTTTAGTCTTTTACCCCAGTGTTTTTTTTTCCTCTCCCCCGTATTCCCATGGACCCCATCGACAGCCCCGAATTTCTTCCCCTCCTGCTGGAGCAGGGGGAAAGCAGCCTCGAGGACCATACAAGACGGTACTTGTTTGTGGCTAATATCACCAGCTATCCGGACGACGTGTTCTGCAACAACAGCTCTAACACCGCTTGCAGAGCACGGTCGTCCGAAGATGGTCCTCGGGGCAATATCGCCGCTTATGTGGAGTGGACTCTGGCGAGGAATGGAGCAACATTCACCGTCTGTGTGGAGGGAGAGCTCGCCAGCGCCACTCCCGACCCAGTGACCAGCCAAACACCACCCACCTGCAGGGAGGGTTTGCCAGAGCCCACCGCAGATGGAGAGCCACCCGCGGTGTACGAGCCATCGCCATCTAGAGCGACAGAGCGGAGTTACACCGAGCAGGAGGAGCTCAACAGACCGTCTGACCAGGTGTGTGAGCCGGCAACATCGCCAAAAGGGGGAGTCCTGGTGGACCTCAGCGGCTCATGCGAGAGTCCCGTCCACCCCCCCCCCCCTCTGCAGATGTGCAACCGCTGGACACTGGGAAGTTGCTCACTGACTTCTGGAGCGAAGTCAAGCCCCTTCCGCTGTTTCCAGACAGCAAAGACGTATCTCCGCGTCAACTGTTTCCACACAGTTTTTTAGTTCCTGAATTTCCTGATGCCCCAAGCTCCAGACTCGTGAGTGACTTCCCAGCCTCTTCACCTCTACTCACACCTATGACTGCAGCCAGTCTACCAGCTCCAGCGCTGCTGCAGTCAGTCAGCCCCCCCAGCTCGCCCTCAAGCTCCAGAGGTGGAGCTCGCTCTGAGGTGCTGCCTGCCAGCATCGCCCTCTGGAGGGTGTCGCCCAGCGTCAGCTCCTCCAGCCTCCGAGCTACGGACTCCACCTCGGCCCTTCGACCCTTGTGCTTCGCATTGGCTCCCTCCTCCCTCATCTCCGCCGTGGACCATCAGTCCACCAGCTTCACCAGGCTCCCTCGTTCCTCCGGCTCCGCCTTGGTCAGTCGTCGCCCTTCCTACACCTCTGGACTCCACTCCTCTGGCTGCGCCTCGTCGCTCCGTCCTGCCAGCTGCGTTGAGCTCCTCCTTCCCTCCAGCTACGCCTTGGTCCTCTGTCGCTCTGGCTCCGCCGCGGCCTTCCGGACCCCCGCCGTCGCCTCGCTCGGGTGAGCCGTCTGCTCCACCCCGGCCCTCCGGGACCTCGTCGTCACCTTCACCCTACGGCTCTCCGTCTCCTCCTTGGGCTCCACCGCCATCAGCGGCGTCTCCCTCAGTCGGCCCCCTGGAGTCGGCAGCCACTCCTCCTTCCATGGTCCCTTCCTTCCTCGACTCCGCCCTGGGCCGTCCTTCTGGCTGTGTCCTGGGTCTTCCAGCTCCCTTCCTGGTTCCTCCCTCCTGAAACTCCTCCCTGGGCCCTCCCCTCTCACCCTCCTTTATGTTATGTTGAAGGCGCGAGGACGCGCCTTCAAAGGGGGGGGGGTAATGTCAGGTGTCTGTTCTGTGTTTTCATCATGTGCTCCTTTGTTCTGTTTCCCGCCGTTTTCCTATTGATTGTTTTCACCTGTGTCATTATCCCGTGTGTATATCTACCCCTTAGTCTGCCTCCTTCATTGTCCAGTATTGTATTGCCACAGTGTGTTGTCCATGTTCCAGTGTCTCCGTCTTCCCGTGTCTCCATCTTCCAGTGAGTGTTTATGAATAAATCTTCGTGTTTGATAACTCGTGTTTCGTGCCTTTGTGTGCAGAGCACACCGTGACACATAATGCACAATAATATCATTTGAAGTTTACCCTCAATAGCAGGTTTCAAATATGTGAGCATATTATGTTAAGTTTATTCTTGATTCCAGCATATTTTGTTTCAGGTAACTGAATACAAATATATGTTCCATTAAAATATAATACTACTGAAAAATTAAGTTCTGATGTTAACATTTTCCACACAGATAGCATTGTTATTACGAAAGGGGAGACCAATTAAAAACCATAATAGTTTGTTATCTATTGAGAAATAAAATAACACAGTACATTATTACATGGATAGTGAGGGCAGTTATAGTTTTATAAATAAAACCCTAAAGCAAAAATGACAGGCCTAAGAGATGTAGTTATACTGTGACGTACAATGTATAGTCACATTTCTAAGGATTTTTAAAATTAAGATCCCTTCAGAAATATTACATAGATCCAAACTTTTTTAATAATGTGTTAACTTGGCTAAAAATAAAACTCCTGCACTTCCTTTCTGCTGAGTTTTGCTTTTCCCCCCCAAACTATTGAGCAAAGCATTAAAGAGGAAAGGATAGAAGTAGAATTTTGAGGGGATTATAGATGTGGCTAGGTCAAAAAAAGACTTACAGAGGGATTACCGTAATCTTGTGGGAACTACATTTATTTCTTAGGGTCATAAGAATGTTACTGGGGGTAAAGAAGAATTTTTAAGGGTTTTAAGATGTGCTGAAGAACATCTGCAAAGCTGGGGTGAAGATGAGGATGGTCCCAAGCACAGAAACTGTGAGAAAGGCCCACAGGAAAATCCGGTCCAACACCTGAGCCACAAACTTCCAGTCCTGAACAACCTGAGAGAGAAAAACAGACCAAACAGTAAATACACAACACATTATATCATTAAATCTTAATAGCATATGTTTCATAGACTTTATATTACTACCAAACTGAATGTGTGATTAGAAAGTTCGACATTACTTCAGTATTGTGATGTATATCCTATACTGAAATGGAAAATTGAACTGTTTAGTTTATTATGCACAACACAAATATTGTGTCAGAGTTAGCTAGATAGCTAATTTGCATTTATTTTGTGCTCCTCACTATCTCATGCTTCACAGAGGAGTGATTAAGAATATTCTACCCAAGAATGTCAAACTAACGTCATCCGAGAATGGATGCATTCCAGAGTGGAAATACTTTCTCAGATTTTGATTAAGGATAACAAAGACAAACATCTTTCTCAGTGGATTAACTCACAAAGATTAACTGTTCATCAGTGAGCTAACAGAGTCAATTGTGTAAATTCTGATGCTGAAAATTTGCTTGGGGGGCTTTCACACAGAAAGCATTCTTGCCTCAATTCCTGTTTTATGTTTTACTTTTCAAATTGACACATAAACACTTACTTAAAACTATTAATTAAATTTTAGATTAAAATAACACATTTATGAAACATTATTTAATGCAATATTTAAATAAATAAAAAAAAAAACAGAATTGCCTTTTTTATTCAATATCCAAATGCTTTTTGTAAAGACATATATGACCTCAATCACATATGATTAGCATCAACAAACTAGTCAAATATTGATTACAGGAGAGCCCTTTGGACACGTTTAGGTAGTTTACATGCATTGTAGGCATAACAACTTTTTAATAAAACCTTTCTTATATTATAATACCTTTTGTGTTGTTATTTTGGTGGTCAAAAACGTATCAATGTGTGAATGTCAAATGTCGATTAGCATTGCTTGGTGTTCATTGACATGTTTTTGACATCAAGATGCCTGGTGGACTGATAAACTCAGATTACTCAAATTAATGTACTATCAAAGATATTTTATACACTTGCATTCATAATTGAGCCAGAATGAAAACACAAGCTCGTGTGGCAAGTTTCACATGTCGCTGTCTTCCAAAGTTCAAGCTTGGTGAACTCTGACCTGCGAATTCACATCATGTGAAGGTGTACGACCAATAGAAGATCAAAATGTGACCTCTCAGTACAGAAATGTCAAATATGGATCAAATGCACATTTTATCAGTGTCGCATCATCTTATTTTATCCTGCCCTTTTCGCAGCACCGTCCACCCAAATGTAGACTCAAACTCTAGTGTGACCGCAGCTTAACACTTAATTTCAATACATATTTTCCTTAAACAGTCTGACACAAAGCAATCTGCTTCTACTCAATGAATTTATGTTCACCTTAATACACTAAACTTTTGAGTTCATGTAACTTATTTCTATTAAGGTTAATGATATTTTTATATTATTGGAGTGTAATAAGCTTGTTTAATTTCAATTTAATTTAATTATACTTTTGGTTTTACAGTACAGTGTATGTGAACAAATCATTAACCTGAATGCTAATGCTGTTGAAAAAAAAAAAAAAAACGTATAAAGCACCTCTCTGATGAAGTGTTCCTTCCGGATGTGTCTGGAAATGTAGTGCACTGAGTGGGTGGCTTTCTCTAACAGGGCAATCCAGGCCTGGTTCTCATCCTCCTTCACCCCCGCTCGTCCTCCTCCAGCACTCTTCTGTTGCCCTTTCTTCATCCCTCGTTTGAGCTCTGGGCTCCGCAGCTCGATGTCCGGGTACTGATAACGGTCAGTGTGTCCTCTCATGCACAGCAGTCTGGGTAATCTCTGAAGGAAAAGACTCTTCACCCAAGGTGCCATAGGATGGTATGTTGCAGAGGAACGATGATGAACGTTGATGACAAAGACAGTTACGATGATCGAGAATGTGACGAAGATCATGATAAAAAGCAGATACTCTCCAATCAGAGGAATGACTTTGGAGGAAGATGGAATGATCTCTTCAATGACGAGAAGAAACACAGTGAGAGACACAAGGACAGAGGTGGAGAGGGAAAGCTTTTCCCCTTCGTCTGATGGAAGGTAGAAGACCAGCACGGTGAGAAACGATAAACCGAGACACGGTATGATGAGGAAGAGTGTGTAAAACAGAGGGAGACGTTTCAGGATGAATGAATATGTGACGTAAGGGTAGGAGTAAATGCCGTCACGTCGACTGCCTCTCTGGCCGGTGGCATTGAGTATTTCCCATTCGCCGTTGTCAAAGAAGTCTTTACGGTCCACGTAGGCGTCCACCAGGGTCAGATCCACCATAGTGCCATCATATGTCCACGATCCAAACTTCATCGAGCAGTTCTGTCTGTCGAAGGGGAAGAATGTGACATCCATGGTGCAGGCAGATTTATAGCTGGCTGGAGGAGTCCACATGATGGTACCGTTAAACCTTACAATGGCTTTGGTCATTAGAGAACCTTCAAATCGGCCATCAGCGCTAAGAGAGACGGAGAGAGAAAGAGAGAAACTGTACTGTAATATTAGCAATTTCTTTTTTTTTAAATGTGGCTGCAAATGTCAATGCCACTATGTTTGGAGGCTCTGGGTGATAGATGGGATGTTGCTAAGGTGTTGTGAATTAAATAGCTACTATATGCTCTATGCCAGTCTCTTCTCTTCCTTGTCAGGTTGTCAGAGAGCGTGTTTACTACGGGCACTATAACACATTGTCAGAGTCAGAAGCGCAGCATGCAAGTGTCGTATTGCTGTAGTAAACTGTAGTAAACACAAACCCTGACCTAATGTGAAAGACAGGCAAACTTGTTTTTACAGTTTTTGACACAGATAATATGTTCTTGAAGCTTCATTTGATTACAGTTGAACCACTGAAGTCAATGTTTTGACAATGATTTTGGTTTCTTTTCTGGACTTTGAACATCTCAGGATCTTTGTTCTACACTGTAAAAATTGCTGGGTTCCACACAACTCCTACATGTTGTCCCAACACAAATCCATTAAGTTAAACTACTTGTTTTTACAAATTTGAGTGGATTGAACATAAAATAATTAATTTGTCCCAAAAAAACGTAAGAGTTGTGTTGTTTCAAGTCATTTTAAATACGTTGTTTGAACAAGCAGCAAAAAAAAATTCTGAAGATAAAAGAAGGGGGTAGGAATGATATGAGGATATGTGGATTCTCTGAATAAATGGACCAAAACCAATTAATGGATCAAGATCAGCAACTGTTATCAAATATGTGCACCTGTATGACATTTTATATGGTCATAATAGGATTACTTTTCATAAAGGACGATATCTGGCAGCCAAATAGTTTCTGAGGGCACTCTGATGGATGTGATTCCCCCATAGTCTTCTGGATTCCACCGCAGCTTATAGTCTGTCCACTCCTACAGAAAAAAGTAAATAAACCAATAAATCATCAATCAAGCAGGCATTATGAGACATACTTAAAAATAAAATCAAAATATCTTTAATTTACCTCCCACAACCAGACATTTGTGGTCATTAGTTGATTCTTTTCATCCTGGGGAAGAAATAAAAAAAAATGATTATAGTACACCACGATGTCTGGAATCCAAATCAAAGACTCAAAAAATCTCTCACCATTGAACTAATTGTGTTATACAGATTATTAACTCAGCTGTGCTATTAATAAATGCAGCTCAAAAGATATAATCTTATGTCCTTTGTTTCGTTAAATGGAATTTCAGACCCTGAGAAGGAGCTAATATACTGACACATCTGTTAAAATAAGAATGGTGTGAAATCAATTGTTCCCACAGTTTTCATTGTTCATCAGCCAGAAAATTCACACTGTCAAGTCGTGACTACAAGGTGAGCCCAAAACCATGAAGTGTTGATTACAGAATATGACCATCAGGTGGCTCTGCAGCACTGCTAAATATGGGATGTTGTTTTGCTGCCTCACTGGCCAGACTAAAAGAAGCTTTACACAGACATTGTCACTCTGATTATCTTGGTTATATCTGAAATGAGCTTTAGACGCAGTCAGGCAAATATATAATGACTAAAATATATGTATTTAAATTTTTAGCTAAATAATGTAAGTGTTAGCAAAAATGTAGGTTCATATCCATGTAATTAAAATATCCATCATATCCTATATTTCAATTGTTGTCACAAACTAGCCAAAAACATGCACAGGATTGTGGGATACGTTATCCAGAAACTTTCAAAAAATCAAGCAGATGAAGGCATCTCAGTTGGCAGTATGTTGCAGTATGTGGATGTAAACATTGGATTTGGACGACTTCCAATCTCCTTATACTGCTTGCGAAGGCAAAAATTTTGACACTCAGCACTTCTGCTTTATAAGAAAATAAGAATGAGAGTTTACCCAAAAAAATCGAAGTTCTGTCAATGTTTTAAAAATGATTATTTTACAAGCCAAGTATGAAAATAAGGTGCCAGTGGGAAACTCTGTATCTGCTATGAGTCGTCAGTAAAGATGACTGACAGAAGCAAATTGGTATAGATTATGATAAATTTGAATGTTAACAGAACTATTAAGGTGATATGCATTTTATGTGCTTTTAATAAAAAATTGTGATAATAAGTCAAGATGAGGCAATTATATATTATGTTTATTCAATAACTGGGTTTATGGCAAGACAATGGCTAATCATGGGTTATTGATAATGACATTTTTAAATTGTAAGATGCTGTTTTTGAAGATGCTAATTATTTATGTAGAAGAATAGAGAACAAAGAAATGTAATCTAAAGAACAAGCATTTACAATTTATGCAGTTATTAACCTACCACTATCAAGTATAGACAATCTCTCAGGAGGTGCGGTCAGATGCAAATACGATAAGATATAATTACTCACATACTTCCTGTAAATTGCATTATTATATGATTTATGGACTGCTGCAAGCATGACTCAGATTCAGTGACTGGATTTAACTGTCAACTGCCATTAGCTTAAAGGGATAGTTGACATAAATGTACACTGTAAAAAAGAAAATCTGTAAAATGTATGGCTAAAATAGCAGCTGTGGTTGCCAGAATTATACTTACTTACTTATAACTGCTGTACTTAATTTATAGTGTTAACACACCAGTGTTTTAAAAATACTAACAACTACACATAACTTTGCTACAGAGACAAAATCACAACCAAAAGCATGTGGGGATGAGAGTCATATGAGGAACCAATACATAGCCCAGTGGCGCAGTGGGTAGCACAATCGCCTCACAGCAAGAAGGTCGCTGGTTCGAGCCCCGGTTGGGTCAGTTGGCATTTCTGTGTGGAGTTTGCATGTTCTCCCCGTGTCCGCGTGGGTTTCCTCTGGGTGCTCCGGTTTCCCCCTCAAGTCCAAAAACATGTGGTATAGGTGAATTGGGTAAGCTAAATTGTCCGTAGTCTATGTGTGTGAATGAGTGTGTATGGATGTTTCCCAGTGATGGGTTGCAGCTGGAAGGGCATCCGCTGCCTAAAACATATGCTGGATAAGTTGGCGGTTCATTCCGCTGTGGCGACCCCTGATTAATAAAGGGACTAAGCCGAAAAGAAAATGAATGAATTACTGAGGAGAAAGAAAAAATGCAGTAATGTCAACAACAAAATCATAATTTAGGTGAATTGTACATTATGCAGCATTGAGCATGCAGTGCCATTTTATGATAACCAGATGATTTCCTCTCATATCCCTCTCAAGCACCAGAAATAAACTAACTGTCAGCTAACTGTTTTCCAGACTTTACTCTCTGCTTAATATTTCTGTCAAATTGAATGAATAATTAATCATGAATAATCTGCCGAGAAAAACAATCACCAATATTTATGAAAGAAAAGTGTGCTTTCTAGGACTGCTTAACATAGATATGTATAAACGTTAAAATAATTATGCCATGCAGAATTATTCTCTTGATCTTTTAATGATGTTCAAAGCATCAAAGTGCAGTAAAGCCAAAACTGTCCTGTATCTGAAAATGCCAGGTTGTGATATCAAGCAGCATAAAAAGCGGTTTTGTACAGCTTGAAAAATCTGGAAGCAAATAACATCACATTTATTCATTCATTCATTTTCCTTTGGCTTAGTCTCTATTTCAGAGGTCACCACAGCGGAATAAACCACCGACTATTCCAGGATATGTTTTACGCAGTGGATGCCCTTCCAGCCATATGGGAAACACCCACATTCACATATACACTATGGCCAATTTCGGTTATTCGATTCACCTATAGCGCATGTCTTTGGACTGTGGAGGAAACCAGCGCACCCAGAGGAAAGCCACGCCAACACAGGGAGAACATGCAAACTCCACACAGAAATGCCAACTGGCCCAGCCGGGACTCAAACCAGTGACCTTCTTGCTGTGCTAACCAATGAGCCACCGTGTCGCCCTATCAAATAATTACCAAAACAAATTATTTTAAATGTTAGTTGAAAGTTATGACATATCATTTTACTCGCACTCATGTCACTCTAAATATGTAGATCTCAAGATCTTCTCACTCACACACAGGTTTGGAACAATCTTTTAAAAAATGTGTTTCATTTTCATACAACAGCCATCAACAATAACAAATAACTCTTTAAGTGTGAGTAATGTATTAATGTATTATGACAATTAAAATGAAGTGAGCCCTTTGATACTATATAGTATTTTGAGTGGATATTCATGTAATGTTTTCAATATTACTGTTTTGCAGATGTAGATGAACTCAAGCACAGGGTTTCATGACAGAAATGGTGGGAAAAAACAATGAGAATACAAAAGGGACAATTAAATGTGCTAATGAGCCAAAAGCTAGCACATGTAAACATGATTGCACAGGTAATTTGACTGGACAAGTTACCCATGAGTCTGTTGCATTGGCCCAATCCCATATGGCACCCGAAACCCTAATTGGTTTCCTCTGAGTCTGCAGTTTTGTGACTTAATGCCACTGTCGAGGAGAAGTCTCAGAGCTTGTCTCAGTGCAAACTTGGCAGAAGGGAGCATCAAGTGTGCATGGCAGCCACAAAAAGGGGTACTACATTCTACGTTCTTGTGGACTTAACAGACATATACAGTGGTGACTAAATTATAACAACCATTATAACAATAAGTTATAATTATTTTCACATTTTTGCTGTAGTAGGTGTTCTAGTAGTTTTGACCAGCACTGTATATGCAGTGCCCTTGTAAGTAGGCTGCACGTGAGGTATGCCATTTGGTATTGGACCACTGGGTCCAGAGAACAAATGTGAGGTAAGAGCATGTTATATAGCATCCCTGATGAACTGGTGATTGGTGGTTAGTTAAATATCCATTTGAATACACTGTATTTGTGGCAACAAAACAAAAACATTATTGTTAATGTGTAATTTTAAGACTTTAACTATGATCAAACAAAACATAAATTATATTTCCAGGTGTCTTTTTATTTAAAGGCAGTTCAGCAGAACTGTTGACACAAACAAACATCTTCAAATCGGTAAAGCGTTTCTAAACTACCGTATTTAAGAATGGCATGATAAAAGTGTGTCTAGTATCTAATAACACAAGCATTTTCAATTAGGTTCTTGACTGCTCAGCATCAGCAGGATCAATACAGTGGGTCAAAACAATTGGAGAAGACAGAGACAGAGAAAGAGAGAGAGAGCGAGAGAGAGAGAGAGAGAGAGAGAGAGAGAGAGAGAGAGAGAGAGAGTATAGGAAAGGCAATGTGAGATACAACGAACTGTCATCATAATGTATTGGAGAAATATTCTACAAACCATGATCTGAATTCACACATTTTCACATCCATCCTAAATCAATCAGTTCTGTTCTACAATGAGAGAACTGCTTGTCCAATTATAGTTGCAATCTACATCAGTATTGTGATGTATTTCAAAACGAACCAAATTCCAGAGGGGAAGCAGATTTTTTGACTAAAAATAATGGAGACTAAGCTTTTTCTGGATCCTAAATGACTGTGAGTCCAAATAGCCAATCAAATGATTGCAATAACCAGCTTAGCTTTTTTTTTTTTTTTTAATTCATTTAACAAAAACAAAATTAACAAAATTATTATGGCACATGAAATGTAGCATTCAGTGTGGCTAGTAATTGAACTTTCGTTCTATTTAAACCTCCATGGTTCCATGATGTATTTTTATTAAAGGTGACATAATGGCATAGTTTAAGTATAAAAGTTCAGTACATGGAAATGTCATGCCACGATACACCATTGTTTTCTCCTCATGTAAATCTCTTTGAGCAAAAGACGACTGAAAAACAGACAAATCAGCACCTAACACTGACTGTGATGTTATACTTGGGATCATTAATATGTAGGCTATGCCAAATCCCTTTAAGGTTAATCTAAAGTCTTTGGCTATGGCCCCAACAGCATTTGACTTTGAAGAAGGGTGTTATATTGCCGTTACAACCCACCAAAAGAACATTTATTGTATCCTTATCTTAACTGTTAAAGACTTTTCTGTTTCAATTGAAGGTTGATGTAATAACATAATGGCCATTTATTGAATGCTAGATGAGTAAAGTTAATCTTAGCTAATTAGCAAACTCCAACTATCTAGCAAACAACTGAATATTATGACAACTGTGGCGGTTTATATTAATCCCTGCCTGTCTCATTCATTCATTCATTTTCCTTCGGCTTAGTCCCTTTATTTATCAGGGGTCACCACAGCAGAATGAACAGCCAACATATCCAGCATATGTTTTACGCAGCGGATGCCCTTCCAGCCACAACCCAGCACTGGGAAACACCCATACACTCTTGCATTCACACACATACACTACAGCCAATTTAGTTTATTCAATTCACCTGTACCGCATGTCTTTGGAAACCAGAGCACCCAGAGAAAACCCATGCTAATACGGGGAGAACATGCAAACTCCACAAAGAAACGCCAACTGACCCAGGCAGGACTCGAACCAGCGACCTTCTTGTGAGGCAACAGTAACCACTGAGCAACTCACCATTTACCATGAAAGAGTTTCTTTCTTCTGTTGAA
>CAIGQV010019068.1:4103373-4115209 GCA_903798115.1 Danio jaintianensis | reverse complement strand
TATATATATATATATATATATATATATACACACTACCTGACAAAAGTTAGGAACAACAAATAATAACTTGACTTCTAGTTGATCATTTGGTATCAGAAGTGGCTTATATGAAAGGCAAAGGCCTCTAGATTACGCTTATTTTACCAGAATAAAATATGATCATGCCCCATTTTTTTAATTATTTAATTAGGACAGTAAGATCTGACTTTGCTTAAACAAAAGTCTTGTCACTTAACAGGAATAATGTACAGTATAGAATATAAAGTCATGGTGCAGTGGAAAAAGAATAATTATTGTGTATGTCTCCCATGAGCTTGGAGGACTGCATCCATGCATCTCTGCAATGACTCAAATAACTTATTAATAAAGTCATCTGGAATGGCAAAGAAAACGTTCATGCAGGACTCCCATAGTTCATCAAAATTATTTGGATTCATCTTCAATGCCTCGTCCATCATCTTACCCCAGAAATGCTCAATAATGTTCATGTCTGGTGACTGGGCTGGCCAATCCTAGAGCACCTTGACCTTCTTTGCTTTCAGAAACTTTGATGTGGAGGCTGAAATATGAGAAGGAGTGCTATCCTGCTCAAGAATTTGCCCTCTCCTGTGGTTTATAATGTGGTTTATATATATGTGTGTGTGTGTGTGTGTGCGTGCGTGCATGCGTGTGTGTGTGTGTGTGTAGTTGCATAGATATTTTGGGCACATAGGCTTGATACCCCAGACCTAACCACTTATATAGACGGCTAAAGGTAACTAGAAACATTACTTAAAGCACTACAAATGACTTGCATACAACATCTTTATACAAAGAGCAGACTAAAACATAAGGTTTTTAATGACCACAAATGGTCCAGAAACACAATTTCTTTCAAAAGATGAATCTGACATTATATCCAACATTAGCATTATGCAGTATGTTACAAAATAAATGTGAGCTAATGGAAATTTTACAATAAAACTGATTTTAACTTCAAATCTCAGTGTTTCTTATGCCGAAAAACCTGCTGGACAGCCGAAAAGAGGAGATTCAACTGAGACTGCAAAATCCTCAGTAATCATCTTGCTGGATTTACCCACTGCTATTGACATGGTCAACCACCAAATTCTCATCTCAGAAACCGCACTACATTGGCTCAGATCTTACCACTCGTGTAGGTCATTTAGGGTGTCTTGGAAGGGGGACGATTTCAAATAATAACATCTAGCTACTGGCATGGCCCAAGGCTCTGTATTTCCGCTTCTCATCTCCATCTACATGACATCACTTGAATCTATCATTCGGAAACATGTTTTTTCCTATCGCTGGTATGCTGATGACACTTATCTCTAGCTTTCATTCCAACCTGATTTTCCAACCATAGCAATTGCAATGCAATGTCTAGCCTTCCAACCAACACTCTCAAATCACTGCAAATGATATAGAATGTATAGCTAGAGTGGTCTATAATAAGCCAAGACGAGTGCATGTCACACATCTGTTCATCAATTCACATTGGCTGCCAGAAAACACTCACATCAAATACAATGCACTGACATTTGCTAAAAAAATAAAAATGTTTGCACTACATGTATATGTGTCACTTATCTGCAGGTGAATGGTACTTTGTGTTGCCATCCTAAAGAGGCAGAAAATGAGGCACATATTTTCATAAATTCTTGACCCTCTTCCTCTAGCATGTCCAATTTAAAATCTGTCTACTGGTTTGTTCTTAGTTATATTTTAATAAATAAATAAATAAATAATGTTGCACCTTTGTATATTACACTTATTTCTATTGTCTAATTTCTTATTTTGGATAAATGTGTCTGCTAAATGAATAAATGCAAATGTAACTTTTAGGCGAATACAATAATTACTTTTATATACTGTATTCCTGTATTACTGTGTTCCTTGTATATATTAATAATTTGAATACAGAGAACGGGCATCACGGTGGCGCAGTGGGTAGCACAATCACCTCACAGCAAGAAGGTCACTGGTTCGAGCCTCGGCTGGGTCAGTTGGCATTTCTGTGTGGAGTTTGCATGTTCGCGTCACCATGTTTGCGTGGGTTTCCTCCGGGTGCTCCGGTTTCCCCTACAAGTCCAAAGACATGCAGTATAGGTGAATTGGGTAGGCTAAATTGTCTGTAGTGTATGTGTGTGAATGAGTGTGTATGGATGTTTCTCAGTGATGGGTTGCAGCTGGAAGGGCATCCGCTGCGTAAAACATATGCTGGATAAGTTGGCGGTTCATTCCGCTGTGGCGACCCCAGATTAATAAAGGGACTAAGCCGAAAATAAAATGAATGAATGAATACAGAGGACTTGAAATATTTGTATCTTTTCTAAATATAATGTGAGTTTTGTAATACAACTAGTGTAGCAGTTTAAACTGAAAATCACTACAACAAATATGGCATAATGACAATAATGTCCCTCAACAACAACATTTTTGATGATAAATTTACCATGCATCTGTGTATTGACGCCAAAGGTTTACCTCCAAAAAAAACCTCTCATTGTTGCAAAATTACGTTGGTACCATCATCTGTTAAAAACAGAAATCTGCTGGCTAAACCAATATTTAAATAGCACATTTCAAATACACAATCAGCAACATTTCAAAATCTGACAATATCTGTCATGAATTATTTTACAATGCTTTTATTGTGTCTTTGTGTCCTTTTTGAAGCTCTGAAAGCTCAAAAGAAAAAAATTCTTCTGGACTACTGCATTTGTGCTTCACAGAAGAAAGAAATCCATGTGGCTTTGCTGTAAATAACAATGTCAATTTGACTATAACTATTATTACATATGGTTTTGACTGTTCACTGTTGTTTCCAGCATAAATACTTTCCTAAAAAAAGAAAACACAATTTTAGTTACCACACGGCTCACCACATTCTCTAATTTCTGCACAGCCAATTAAACTTATAATTATCAAGGCTGGAGTCAGCTCTCATAAAAACGGCCTGCAGGGCAGCAAACAATTGTCTTCACCACAGTCCGTCATTGCATGAGCTTATACAACAAGATTTAATGTGAAAGAGAGAGAGATCAACACAGCAAGCATTTTTTCTATGTTTGCAAGTGTGCGTGTGTGTGTGTGTGTGTGCGCGTGCGTGCGTGCGTGATTCCGTGCGTTCGTGTGTGTGTGTGTGTGTGTGTGTTTAAAGACGTTCAAACATAGATATCTTGGCTAAAACAATGCTAAATCTGTCAGTGAAAATCTGATAGACATCTAACAATAGTACAAAAATATACCAACCATCAAATGGACAGGAATGAATGACTACACATGTGAAGTCTGTTTAATCTGTTTATTTGATGACTAGTCTATTTCTAGACAACTGTCTATAGACATTTATTAGATTTTCACTAACAGCCCAAATTTAGCCTTGTTTGGACGTTTATTAGATGTTTTTAAAACACAAACTTGCTTGGTGGGAAGGACATACACAGGCACATTCATTACATATTTGTGATACGTCTCTTTAAATTGTCAATGGGAATTCAAGTGGATAACGATGGAGAGCAGTTGATGAGACATGAGAGTAAGAAGAACTGATGCGAGTAAAGCCTGTCATGAAGGATTAGAGTATGCGAGTGTGTGCACATCCATATGCTATAATGGCGAGATGAAGCACTGGGTGAGGAAAGAGAGACAAACAGGGGTAAAGGTTTGTTGTGAAAGTCTGAGTGTCACACACAGTGCAGAGACATTTAAAGGCATGGTTCACCAAAGAATAGAAATCCATCGGAATTACTCAATGTCATGTTGTTCCAAACCTGTATGACTTTCTCTATCGCATGAAACACAATATAGTTATGGTGAATAACTATAAATGTACTTTTCCAGAATTCCCTGCATGACACTTGTTGTTGACATTACGGTTCTTTTTATTTATTTTTTCACATCAGTTAGGTACATTAGAGTTTTATTTTACATGTAATGTTGATATATAATGTTTATTGCATTACTTTATTGGCATGTGTGTTACTATGATGGTATTTAGTAGTTGTGTAAATGACACTGAGCATCTTCTATATATTATATGTATGCTTCTCTGCTTGTGGGAAAAGTTGATTGTGATGAGTTTTGGTTCATCATATGACTTTCTCATGCACCTGCTTATGGTTGTGTATTGTGTATATGGTTGTCTACTTCGGGTAGATGTTGGTACTTCAAAACATCGGTTTATGACTATAAATTAATGAAATACAGTAATTCACTGTAAAATTATAACATTTATTTTACATTCCTTTTTTACTGTAAAATTACAGTAACTACAGCTGCCATTTTTTACCATAAATTGAACTTTTTTGTTTTACAGAGTAGAGTCCTTAAATGTTGATGGCCATTTAGAAAGAAGTAAAACTCATACCCAATAGCCAGCAGAATGCAGGTTTGTGTGTTTCTGCTCATACAGCTGGTGTTTTACTGCTTACCCAGCTGTGATTGTGTTCATATAAAGGCAGGTGGAAAATGGGAAAGCCCTCAGAGGAGACCTGAGCACAATGTGCACTGGAGGATGAAGAGATGTGGATTCTGGCAGCGAATGCATTAACTCTTGTGGGTATCATTGCATTTCTTTTTCCAGAAGGTGCTATTCAGTGTCAGTGTGCAGAAATGATAAAGTCTTTTAGACTGATGACTTAAACTGACACTTTACTGTCTTCACAAGAACATTATTCATGATCTTTAGCACAAAAAATCATGAATATAAAAGTTAAATGAAAAGGTCACCTTTCCTGTAAATATTGAGCTTTGATAGTGTCAGGTGTCTGTTCCATGTTGTCGTCATGTGATCCCTTTGTTCTGTTTTCCCGCCGTTTCCTGCTCATTAGTTTCACCTGTGTTTCATTATCCCTCCTGTGTATATATACCCCTTTGTTTAGTTCATTCATTGTCCAGTATTGAATTGTCTATGTTCGGTGTCGCTGTCTTCCCCTGTCGCCATTTACCAGTGAGTGTTTGTTAATAAATCTACGTGTTTTTGATAATCCCGTGTTTCGTGCCTTTGTGTGCAGAGCACAGCGTGACAGATAGGTGGTTATGCAAGTAAAATCCTTAATGTAAGAGTTAGTGATTGTTGTAAGCATGCTTGTTTCTAAGTCTGTGAGGGTTGCTGAAACTATAGGGAGGATGAAAAAGCAAGAACCTTTTCCAAGAACACCTTGTGCAAAGTTATAGGGAATATCTCTCTATTGGATTCAGAGTTATTATAGGAGAACAAGCTGGATATGATGTTATCATAATGCTTCTGGCAATGCCAATATTTCACTTAACCATTTAGAATATTCTGAATTATTAGTTTTTTAGATGAAAAACCTATGGTCATGTATGATAAATCTACTGAATTCCTATTAGGCAGTTTGAAGTGAATTAAATAAGAATGTAAAACAGTCTAAAGTGAGTCAGCAAGTGAGTGTGTCAGTTGACCCGTTGTTTTTTTTTTGTTTTTTTACAAGGACACTGAATTTCTGTTCATTTAAAATTTGGAAAACAGTGCTTGAATATTTTGGTCTTTCAAAATATATTTGTCAATGACAATCCAATAAAGATTAATGAACATACAGTAGGATTACATTGGTTAAGTAGCGCGTCAACGTCTCTTTAAGGCAAGTCATAATTTCACTCGGCAGCCATCTTTGAAATGCCTCTCAGGCATGCAAGTGCAGCTCCTTACTCTTTGAATGGGGAAACATCAAATCCTCCAAAAGTGTTTGGCAAGTTCATGATTAAATTTCATATTTGGAATCATCGATGGAATTTAACAACAACTGTGTCTTTAATTTTGTTTCTAAATGTTCAAATCAAACAAAAAAATTCACTTTTTTCAGGTTGCCCAAGCTAACGTGCATGCTCAAATGGAACATGTTAACGATAAATACCTTTTTTTTTAACTGCTATTTCTAGTGGACACAATCAGACGTCATTCTGTCAGTCAAACTGTGTAACTAGTGTAAGAATCAATCATTTGTTACACAATATCATCCTCTGGATAACTTCTCATCTGATTATGCTAGGCCGATGTAATTTCCAACTTATTCTGGATGGCATATCTTCTCCCAAAATGACAACAACCTCTTGGTTTAAGTTTGTGGGCATTCAAGTAACTGTCGTCATAGACATCTTACAGACAGCTATTGGATAGTACGTCAATGCCACCTCCATTTCTATTATATGTTTGCCATCAATTGATTTGCTTTTGAATGGCAGGTGGTAATTTAAAATAATGAGGTCAAATGGGAAAGATCCTCACGTTCATTTCATACCGATTACAAAACCAGAGAACATTTATTTTCAAGTGTATTTGTTTAAAAGTAGAGATATATTCTCATGTCTGTGAGGCAAGTATTTTCTGAGATTCCAGTGTGTTTGTCGACCCCAGAGGGTTCATAACAATAAATCTGCAGGAACTGTCATAAGGTCATGCATTTATACTGAGCACCTCCCCCTAGAATCATCAGTCTATAGCGTTTGATCACTGGCTCCTTTACAAAAAGATGGGTCTTCGCTAGAGCATCCATATAAAGTCTATGACCATTGCATTTTTTCCCATACGAGTGACACTCTTGCATATTCTATAGTCTTTGGTTATATCCCCATTCGTAATTAAAATAAGCATATGAAATCCTGTATTTTACTAAAATCAGGTGCCAACGTGTTTAGAATTTATAATAGTAAACTAGAATAGAATGACTGATATAAAATGTATAAGTCTATTTTTTCTTAATTCATGCATATGTATTCATAGACAAGGAATTGCTCATACTGTAAATATGACATTATACACACAACATATAGGCTATTTGTAGAAACATTGTGGCATTTTGAATTAAAAACAAATGTTTTATGGACCACTGTTGAAAACACTCCTAGATATACCAGAATGCTTTTTTGTTTCCAAACCTGTTTAAATGCACAGAATATTGAACCTCTTGCATTGTGTAATAGATGTATAATTTTGTTGTTGTTGCTTGCTTGGTTTGTTGTGATGGCACCTAAACTCTGGAACAGCCTTCCTAGCACAGTTCAGGAGGCAGACCCCCTCTGTCAGTTTAAAACTAGATTAAAGACACATTTCTTTGCATTAGCATAAAACACTAATGCACAAATCCAAATTCTCTAAAGGATTGTTAGGCTGCATTAATTAGGGCAACCGGAACCGGTTTCCCAAAAGACATTATGATTTGAACAGCATCTACGCTTATGTTAGTCTGTTTTTCATTATCCCGAGGTTTCCATAATCCTAGACCAGGCCGTATCCTGCGCAGACTGCTGTGGTGGTCATGGAGGATTGGAGAACATGAGACTGATTCCTGAAAGACCCACAGTGACAGACGAGTCTCCGCATTGATCCCGTGGGCCAGCCTGTACACCAGCTGGTGACCTATTCACACCTGCAGCTTCTTCACGATGGGTGCCCAGATGTGTTCTCCAGCCTCCGGCACCTAGACTGCAGCTCTCCACAGGAAGTTTGGCCAGAAGAGAATTGGTCGTGCCCAACTGAGCCTGGTTTCTCTCAAGGTTCTTTTCCTTCACTTTCGTCATTTGATGAAGTTTTGTTCCTCGCCACTGACTTGCTTGGCTTTGGGACTTGTGGAGCTGCGCATTGATGGATTTGCTCTTGAGTGTTTGGACTTTTAGCAGTGAAAATTCAACCACACTGAAATGAACTAAACTGAAATTCAACTCCGAAAACTGGACTGACAGTTTACTAGAACTTGAAACTGTAAAGCTATGTTAAGCTGCTTTGACACAATCTACATTGTACAAGCACTATAGAAAAAAGATTAATTGAATTGATGGGAGATTCATCTGTGCAGAATTCAATTGCTGAGTTTAGCAGTAAAAATTACTTAGCCTAAAAGGTAATGTACTAGTACTAATATATATACCATTACTACTACTAGTAGTAATGGTGGTGGTAGTAGTAGTTGTAGTAATTTTGCATAGCGATCCTGGGTATAAAAACACCACAAAGAAAAACCACAAACAATGTATCAATTTGTATAATTGTATAGATCTAATGAATTTTTAGTCATTAGGGCTATAATGATTAAAGCATATAGACTTATAATTATTAAGTATTTCAATACTCTTTTAAAAAGTAAATGCATTTTTCTCCATGCTGTTAATCCAATTTTTGGTCCTAAAATTATCTTAAATAAAGTCCTATTATGTTTCCTTCACGTTTTATATGCTTTTAACGTGGCCCCCTTGGCCTCTGAACTTGAGTAACTCTGGAACAGTGGAACATCATAAGCAGCAGAGGACACATCTATGCTGCCTTCAAAAATCAATTAGATAAAGGTTCCCCAGTGTATATGACATGATCAAAGCACTCAGTCAAGCCTTGTTGCCTTCCTACCTCCGTTTGCTGCCAGTAGTTTTTCCACTCTCAAATGCAGTGCACTTTTTCAAACTCATCTTAATCAAACACATCATCTTGTTAGTAGACTTGAACTGGATGGCCTGTGTGAGAGAGAGACACTGTTGATGTGCCTCCAGGAACAGGATTGGAAAACACTACTCTGAAATTCTATTCTAAGTTTAGATTCCTCTCTCTCAATCACAGAGACACAGCAGTCAAGACATACATTTAGTATTAAAGGATATCAATAAAAAACTTTAGGAGCAACAACATGGAAAAAAAAAACATATAAGAAGAGCAAACCATAGCCCAAAGGGAAAATGAAAAAAACGAACAAATAAAAAAAAACCAGTCAAACAGTGATTACCGCAATTACCTGTACCAAACAAAAATCCAACATTCCAATAAATTTCTGATGGATATATATATTCTGTGGGATGTGGCAAACTGAATTCAATTTCCATCAATGAACTGAGACAGAGGTAATTACTGCATTTTGATCATCCTTGGTAGATTCTAAAAATCAATTTATAGACTATTCTGTTTCAACAAAGTATTATTTAGTAGCTGTTCCATGGTTAAATGTATAGACTGGTACAAATGTTGTAATTTAACTGAAGATGACTGAGACAACCTTGCTCTCATTACATCTTTTATTTTGAATGACACGCTATACTTTACTGAACATCACTTTAGCCCTCAGATTGAAAAAATATAAATGAATAAATAATAAAAAAATATGAGATCTCAAAATACACATCATGTATTATTATTATTTTTTATTATTATTCAGAATTGATCATATTAATATAATAATATAAATCAAATTATTTTTGTAAAACTAGAAGTTACCATTAAAAAATAGTTACACGTTTTGTATTTGGGTCATTTTGGATCCAAGAATGTATAGTTGTTACATATGGTGTCAAAAATATGTAAAAATAAAATAGCATGTTTCATTTTAAAATATATTATATTACTTTAGTAATGCACAACATGCAGAGGTCCATGATGATGGATTTATAACATTTGTCTTTTCTTTTTCACATTCCTTTTAAGGCTGAATTTAGCTTATAAATATATAAATGTAAGCCTAAATGTACGAGAAGCTATTTCTGCATGAAAAGTAAAATGTGAAAAACTGAAAGTGAAATTTTCTGATTATTGAAAAATTTGTTGATTGCTGCTTGAACTCTTTTCACAGTAATAATTATTTTATATAGACGCAAATATGTACATTTTAGAAACAGAAAACAACAAGGGGGCGGCACGGTGGTTAGCACTGTTGCCTCACAGCAAGAATGTCACTGGTTCGAGTCCCGGCTGGGCCAGTTAGCGTTTCTGTGTGAAGTTTGCATGTTCTCCTCGTGTTCGCGTGGGTTTCCTCAACAGCCCAAAGACATGCACTATAAGTGAATTGAATAACTAAAATTGAATTGACCGTAGTGTATGAGTGTGAATGTGAATGAGTGTGTATGGGTGTTTCCCAGTACTGGGTTGCGGCTGGAAGGGCATCCGCTGTGTAAAACATCTGCTGGAATAGTTGGTGGTTTATTCCACTGTGGCGACCCCTGAAATAGAGACTAAGCCGAAGGAAAATGAATGAATGAAAACAACAAGGTTACAAAAAACACTGACCAATTAATGAGAAGGAGCTTTATAAATTGTGTGGGTTTAAAGTTGGAAACAACATGAACTATACACAAATACGTTGATAAATAAATAAATAAATAAATATATAAATAAACAGTAAAATGCATACACACAGTCTGCGGAGAGATTTGTAATCTGCACGCCGTGATGAGGCGATTTTCTGCTCCAGTTGCTGCAAAGGCACAGAGCGCAGCGGTGTGGAGACATTAACAACACACGCTCTGCTCCGCCACACCACTACTAGTGTCCTGCGCAGAGAACACTCACATTACCAGCACACGTTCACACTCACATTACTTGAGTAATGCACAACATGCAAGGGTGTATGATGATGGATTTGTAATATTTCCATGTTTTTCCAACAGACAACAGCTGTGGGCACCAGCCTCACAGTTTGTCTGTAATTATTTCTAATCCACTGAGGATATTTACTGATGTAACAGTGATTAGTCATAAGATATGAATGTCTTTTAGTGCAGACACATATAGGGTTATGCAAATAATTATTAAAGGTTGAGCAAGCTTGCCTTGCAATGTATTTCTATTTATAATTATTTGTATTGAAAAAGTCGTCCATTTAAGTTTTGAACTTTTAAGATAAAACCTCTAACCATGAACTATATGAAAAAGTGACAATGAAAGCCTCTAAAGTTCCTGTGAAATCAATATATATATATATATATATATAATTTTTAATTTTTTTATGTGTTAGTGTAAGTATGTTCATCTTATGGATATCTATAAGCTTGTGTACTCCAAACAGTAACAACATTTGCATTTAGAAGATTTAGAAGCAGTTCCGCCTAAATGTATCAATGATTATTTTTTTGACATCACCTTATCCTTCAATTTCTCATCAAATCTTCTGACCAATCAAATGCTCCATAGTATCTGACATGCCATCCCCTTCAAGATGCTTCTCATTTGATGCAGCACTCTCACTGGCAGATGGCAGTGACAGACCATTGGCTGTTTTTTAAAAAGGGGCTGGGCTACTCTATGTTCTGCCCCTGTCACATGACCTTTAATTATTAGTGTTGAAAACAGTTCAAATATTCTATATAATATGTTTTGGGGTTTTTTTCTTGCTTGCTTGCTTTCTTGATTGATTGATTGATTTTTGCTCAGGAGTCTCTGATGAATAGACAAAACTTTTCTGTTTACTGTTTGCAAAACTCTAAATTGTTAAAACTTGTTGTTTTTGTGACACAATATATTGCAAACAATATGTAGGGAATAACTGACGACAGGCTGTAATTATTAGAATTATTAGAAAATTAATGCACACCCGAGGTGGTGATGTGGCCACAATACAAAGCAAACATCAGTTTGTTGGACCACGTTTTTGATGACCAAAACAATGATTTGACATCAGTGTGTTTTGTTACATTTTCAGATTTCATAAAATGATTTTCTTTTCATGATTATGTAATAATTGATGATGGACCTTTAAATTATTAGAAGAATAATGCTAATGCTACACCTTGGGTGTCATTATTTTCTAATAACTCTAAATTCTAAAATAATTCTCATTCATTCATTCATTAATTTTCTTTTAGGCTTAGTCCCTTTATTTATCTGGGGTCGCCACAGCGGAATAAACCGCCAACTTATCCAGCATATGTTTTACGCAGCTGATGCCCTTCCAGCTGCAACCCATCACTGGGAAACATTCATACACACTCATTCACTAGGGACAATTTTAGCTTACCCAATTCACCTATACCACATGTCTTTGGACTTGTGGGGGAAACCGGAGCACCCGGAGGAAACCCACGCGAACACGGGGAGAACATGCAAACTCCACACAGAAAT
>CAIGQV010019068.1:4098373-4100873 GCA_903798115.1 Danio jaintianensis | reverse complement strand
ATATAACTAATAGCAATACAACAAAACAGTATATAAAAGTAAAAAGAATAAACTGGAGCCAGTGCCAAATATGAGACAGCAGGCAATGTGTAGAAAATGTCTAGAATTTTAACTCAAAAGTTAAAGATCGTAGGCCAAAAAAACTCCACAATAAAACTAAGTGAAGTTTATTTATAAACTAATTTCGAGATGATCACATGCTTATGATTGACCACAGCTGGTCCCGCATTACACATGATTCACGGATCAGACGATTCCTAAGTCACCATAAATAGCCAGAGTTTTCATACCTCAGTCATCTTCGTTTTGAAGAATCCCCCCTGCCACCCCTATTCCTCCTCCCTTTTCCTAGATAGGGCGGCATGGCAGCCCAGTGGTTAGCACTGTTGCCTCACAGCAAGAATGTCACTGGTTCAAGTCCTAATCAGGCCAATCGACGTTTCTGTGAGGAGTTTACATGTTCTCCCCGTGCTCGCGTGGGTTTCCCCCGGGCTCCCCGGTTTCCTCCCACCGTCTAAAGACATGCGACAGTTCTCGAGATCTACCTCAAGGGAGGGAGGGAGCCCCGGGTTCAAGGATATATTGAGCTCAGGGCTCTCTCCCAGGACAGCATGCCAAACAAGCTTTATAATCAATCATCAGCTAAGTGTGTACTCTTGAAAAGTCTCAAAAAAGGACTCAGTAATGAGTAGCTCCACTGTCATTGTTGATCACTTGTCCTAAAACATTCATTTCGGCATGTTTAATGCGACTGTTTCTAGGGGGCTGTTGGGAACATTGATCCATGTGGTAATCATGACTTCACAAATGCCACCCATGGTCTGGAGCTGACATGCATTTTTTTGTAAACTTCTCTTGCCATCCATCACCAGACATTACCAATGGGATTTTGATCAGGGGAACACACAGAATATGGTCCAAAATGCAATCTTTTTGTCATTTTTGGCACAGACAAGAAGATGCTTTAAAATGTTCACATTAGCAGCTGCTGTTTGATGCCCCTGCACAAGTTGAAGCTGATTTTCCCATTGAAGGAAAAAGCACAGCAGAGAATGATGAATCCTCCTCGTCTATGCAGTGTAGATCTCCAGTGGGATCGACTTGTAATGCCAGTAACATTGAAAGCCATCAGGACCATACAGGTTCATCCAGGTTTTCTCATCTAGGGAATAGAATTTCCTCCACCTTTCATTGTCCCATGTTTGGTGCTCCCTTGCAAATTCCAAGTTTGTGGTGTAGGAGAAGACATGCTGTTTGAGGACATTTAAACCCTCACAGATGCCATCTTATAGTTATTGGGCTGCATCATGCATTAGAAAGGGCCTTAACCTGGGTTGGTGATCAGCTTGTGTCTTGAAGGACAACCCATCTGATCTTCCAGCTCAGTACTGGTGACATTTTTTGGTTAACCATTTACTTTTTTGTCCTGTAACTCTTTTAAAAAGTTTAAAATTAATGTCTTGACTGTGTTCACTCAGGCAATGATGATGAAAGAGAGGCCGTGTTTAAAAAGAGGATTTTTTTTTGTGTTGTTTTTGCTCATGATCATGACACTGTGCCTACATGATGGACAATGACATGAAAGCCATATTTTTGAGCTGAACTTTTTAAGGTTATGGTCTTACACTTTTGATCAGCTGATGAACTGCCATTTGAGTTTAAATCAGTTTTCTAGATATTGCATGCTCTCTCTTTGTTGTCACTTGATTTGATTTCTTCTTTTGGCATTTTGAATGGATTACTTACAACTTTTCCACCATAATTTTTCCCTGGTCTTAAGATTTTGATCAGGCATGTATTTTAATCGTTTTAATTGATTTGCAATTCAGCAAATTAAGATATAAGAATCTGAATACTTTTTACTTCTACTTTAGACTCTTTCAGTGTTCTAAAAGTTAAACATGCAGTGATGCATACTGTACATGCCTCTGACGCACATACAGAGAGAGAGAGAGAGAAAGAGAGAGAGAGAGAGAGAGAGAGAGAGAGAGAGAGAGCGCTAGCTAGCTGCAGGGCACAGTGAGAGGGTTAGGAGGATTAGAAAGAAGGAGCGTTTGAGGGAGTTACTTTCATTAGATTCACCCTGTGGGCAGATGGATTGTTCTGAAAAATTCCTCAAAGATGTTTGCTGTGTGTTTGTGTCTTTGTGTGTGAGGAAGCTGAGTAAGCCCTCTCTGCCTGAACTTTGTGTACGTCAATAATTCTTTGATTTAACTAACAATAGCAATGTGGCTTGTTCAGTATAAATAGATATAGAAAGCTCTATTACATAGCATAAAGTACAACTTGCAAGAACTCTAATGTCAACTGAGCTAATCTTAGAGTTGCAAAGAAATTATAAACTTTGCTTTTAATTTAGTTTTTTGTTTTATACATTTCTGTTATTATGATGGCACTTATAGGGTAGACTAAGACTACCAATAAACCAAGTTATTTTGTTATTCTCAATCAATCAATCAATCAATCAATCAATCAATCAATCAATCAATCAATCAATCAA
>CAIGQV010019068.1:4087262-4098363 GCA_903798115.1 Danio jaintianensis | reverse complement strand
CAATCAATCAATCAATCAATCAATCAATCAATCAATCAATCAATCAAGTTTCACTAAACAAATGTTGGTAGTAGTACATTAGTAGGACATGTTGGCACTATATGCGATAAGTTGTCAAAATGGAATCTATATTGGATGTTGAGCTAGCACCAATGACACCCAACTGTTTTGTCATCTTACGCTGGATCGCATCTGGACCAAAAATCTGCATGTGAACACACCAAACTTCACTCCACTCCGCAGGGGCCAATAGTCTGTTTTCTCATTCCGCGAAGAGAAACTGAACTTCCGACACGCACAGACAAAGCGTAAACAAAGCAGTATTTAGTACCACAACCACAGTAATTCTCACTCACCATGTAGGTATTCACTTGTGCAAATATGTCTGACCTTAACCCGACGAGAGGCTACATGTGCAATATGTAAAAAAATAAAATAAACAAGTAAATAACAGGGTGAGAATGTGGTAAAATCTGAAAACGTGGTAAAAAAAGTCTTTTCTTTTTCTGGATTGCTTTTGAAAACTGTCGTTTGGGTTTAGGGAAGTGGGAGGGCAGGTCAATCTGTGCTTTTGAAAATACTATTGTTTGGGTTTAGGGAAGGAGGAGGGTGGGTCAGTCGATCGGTCAGACAGTCAGTCAGTCGACAGTTAGTCGACAGTGGCCTCTGGTGGATTCGCGAAAACAAAAACTGCAAAAAAAAAGTAGCTCCTGGGATGTATTTTTGCGCTCTCCAAAAATGTAGCCTGGGTTGCTTTTTTCACTTCTTAGCATTCAGCTGGCCACTACAAATGTAGCCTTCTCCATATTTGACCGTTTTAAAGCACTAATAAGACAGATTTAGGACACGAGAGACAAATACCTTTGGCCTAAATATTTTTTGTTCAGGTAGAGAAACAGGTGCATACTATTTCCCATATAACCTAAGGACTGTGTTTTGTTTTTCATTAATATGAATGTTAGGGAATATGGGTATTAAAATACCATTAATGTCTGGTTTCATGTGGCCAATTAAACACTGACTAATGAAGAGACTAAAGATTCCAGAAAAACATTATACAGCCAATTATGGTATTAATTAGCTTTGTTTATTCACCTACAATTTTCTCTGATGGCACCAATACAATTAGTACTTTTTCCAGTTTGTTCTGTACTGACATTTTACTTCAACTTTTAAAAACTGATGTAAAAATGTGCACCCAGGAGATGTGGGCCCTCCTACCTTTTAGTCATATTTTAAATGTATATTTTTAATCATACATAAGAAATTTGAAATTAGCCTGTATCTATATTAACAGACAGGATATCTGCTCTGTCAAGTTTGTAACGTCCTCCCTGGTGATTACAACACTGACTAATATTGACAGATCAAATCTATAACCATGTTATGCCTGCTTTAAAAAAAGTTCATGCATAATAGTCACATAAAAAACTGACCTTGAGCCATCCTGTAATAAATCAACATATTCGGTTTTCCACCACAGGTACATTCAGATTCAGTAAACAATAAGTCCCCTATAAGAGCCCTATAATCATAAGGGTAGAGCATTGAGACCCGGTCGCAGTGTAAATGGCATTTAAAAGGCCGTTAGAGGGTTGCAAGGGGCCTGTGACTCAGCGTTAACGTGTCACTAATGAACAAAGTGCTGGATGGCCAGATAAAAGCACTCTGACTGTGAGAGTGCAGTGAGCGGAGCTGAGCAGCACTGGTTTAACAGCAGGGGGAGAACTAGATAAAACAGAAATACAGACCCACTCTCTAATTGAGCACAGGAGAGCTGTTGGGGAGACTGAGAGTTCAAGAGTTGGCAGGTTTGATTGGTTGAGTAAATGCAAAAAAAATAAAAAAATAAATAAATAAAATGTCATTATTTATTTAGATTCAAATATGAAGATATCATGTACAGTATTATGCAGTAGAAATAAATAATTAAATAGTATTAATAGTAATTAAATTGTCCAGTATGAGACTTGTGATGCCCTGTGGGAGACTAGTAATGTCCTATGGGAGACTATTGATGTCCTGTGAGAGACTAGGGTTGTCTTGTGAGAAACTAGTAATCTAGTAAAAACAATTGTCATTATTGTTGTCTAATTCTGAGTTCCACAAAGAAAAATCTGTGTTTGTGGTCTTTAGTGAGACATGGTGGAGGCAGGAGATTATCTAGGATTTTCTTAATGTGGTGGCACAATAAAGTCAGCCCATGGGAAAAGTCAGCATTTTATATTTAATAGCCATATTCTCATCTAATTAAAGACAAACTCATAAAATGTAAAGCTATTCTTGGACATCACAAAATAAAAAAAAGAATGAAATTCATTCATTCATTCATTCATTTTCTTTTCGGCTTAGTCCCTTTATTAATCTGGGGTCGCCACAGCGGGATGAACCGCCAACTTATCCAGCATATGTTTTACGCAGCGGATGCCCTTCCAGCTGCAACCCATCACTGGGAAACATTCATACACACTCATTCACACACATACACTATGGACAATTTTAGCTTACCCAATTCACCTATACCGCATGTCTTTGGACTTGTGGGGGAAACCGGAGCACCTGGAGGAAACCCACGCGAACACGGGGAGAACATGCAAACTCCACACAGAAATGCCAACTGACCCAGCCGAGGCTCGAACCAGCGACCTTCTTGCTGTGAGGCGAACGTGCTACCCACTGCACCACCACGTCGCCAAGAATGAAATTAAACAAAAATAAAAAATATATAAGAATACCGCGTTTGCTACATTACTGTACTGTTTGGGAAAGTGTTTGTTTATTTTAAGGAACTTTCAACATGCATTAATGTTTTTCAATACTTTGTATATATAAACATAAAAATAAAAGGTCCTGTGAAGTTTTGAAATGTGCATTTCTATTTGATGTTTGATATAATCTCAACTGAAACAGGAATACAGGGTGGGACTTAGAGTAGCCCCTCCCCCTTTTCAAAAACAGCCAATTGCATTTTGTTTATATCACAACATTGCCAGTCAGAGCTTTTGAGCACAAGCACATTAGACTTAACCCCCTGATACATACAATCACACCGGTGTGATTAAATGTTTAGTGCGTCATGTCATCAGCTGATAAATTCAAATCTATTTCCCTATGACTCTCGCTGAGGGCGGCATGGTGGCTCAGTGGTTAGCACTGTTGCCTCACAGCAAGAAGGTCGCTAATTCGAGTCCCGGCTGGGCCAGTTGGCATTTCTGTGTGGAGTTTGAATGTTCTCCCCATGTTCGTGTGGGTTTCCTCTGGGTGCTCCAGTTTCCCCCATGTCCAAAGACATGCCCTATAAGTGAATTGAAGAAACTAAATTGGCGGTAGTGTATGAGTTAATTTGAGAGTGTATGGGTGTTTCCCAGCACTGGGTTGCGACTGGAAGGGCATCCGCTGCGTAAAACATATGCCAGAATAATTGGCGGTTCATTCCGCTGTGGCAACCCCTGATAAATAAGGGACTAAGCCAAAGGAAAATGAATGAATGACTCTTGCTAAACCCAATAAAGAGATGCACAGTGCTTGTCATAAATAATTTTTCAGTGTTTTCAAACACTCCACTTTAAAATACAGCTTTCTGTGTAATTTGAATGGGTTCAATACGTTTTGTTGTGCATGCCAAGTTGTGCATATGATCCACTCTGTGCTCCAGTCTCTCTGAGCTGAAGCAGACCATATCAGCACGCTACGTGAGATTTTTCTGCGTGACATTATTCAAGTGAGATTGACATGAAAGCAGACTTCATCCACCTCAAAGGAAATATTTTTACACTGTCTGTTTCCTTATATAGCACTATTCACTAAATATTTTTTTTTTTTAAAACTGTATGCCTGTATGCTAACTTTTGCCAACCTGTGGCACCCCTTTAGAATTGCCCCTGGGTGGAGGGTCTGTCCTAGTGCCAGTGGTGTTGGTGATATTTCCTCTCGCCATTCCTTCTGGAAATATTAATGAATAAAAATAATTAATCATGTCATTCCTTCTGGATAGCAGCACACATATCCCAAACACATTGTTAATGCAGTGAAATTACATTTGGAGAGAAAACCAGCTGATAGAACTACAGTCATGATGTGGCCTCCAGACCGGAATAATATACAGGCAGTATGGTATCACCTTGACTGGGAAACATAGAACAAACAGCCTACATCTAAGAAAGAACTTTGAAATGTGTTGAAAGAATCCTGGTTTTACATACCAGAAAATCTCAAGACAGACTCGCCAAAAGAGTTCAAGGTAAATACTCACTTTTTTTTTTACATTTTGTATTTGTCATAATGAACACACCGATTAACAGATTTATAGAACTGTAAAAAAATAAATAAATAAAAGGCTTAGCCCACCCAAGATTGATCTTTTGTCAGTGCAGACAATGAGCTCATGAAGCATGCTATTTAATTTGCGTGACATCTGACAAAGGGGCAATAAGCTTTAATAACCCTTTAAGTAAAATTCCTTCCTGTGAGGTCCGCAGTACCCTGTTCTGCTGTAATTGTAACACAAATATAATTGTGACAACATTACCGCAGTTAACACCACAGAACAACACCACAATTAAAGAGTTTTATGGTGAAAAAGGGCTGGTTTATGAGGGGTTTTCATAGTAAAACAAAAGCTGCTGTCTGTGTGGCTTGGACAACGTAAGCTCTGCACATGAAATGAATTATTGAGCGATAGCCTCTTCCCTTTACTTCCACTTGACTAGACTGTGCGTGTGAGTGAATGTGAACACAAGTTTGCATGGGCATTTGCTGTACTCTATTCATCATGTATTTTTGCTGACCATCAACAGATATAACACATTTGAACAAACTGCTTTACATTTTCAATCTAACCCAAATGCAGATGCAGGAGTGTTTTTTTTCCTCAGGATGGATGACATCTGTATGCGACTGTGCATCTGTTTTTGTACATGTTTGTGTTGGACTGTGAACCCTTCACACCGAACACACAAGAGGCTCCAGCAGATGAACCATCCCAAAATCACACCTGGAGCCCTTTTATACTCCATGTGTGCCAATAGCTAATATTCATTCTTCCCTGTGTAATTTGGCAGAAATTACTTCAGTGATGAGTGCACAGCTTTTAGAAAGAGTGCTCACATTGATTTTTCGGTAAAACATATCCTTGTTAAAGCCTTTTGAAAGATCCATTAGACGTTTAAAAGCTCTCTATGGCTCCTTCATTGTGTCTCTGTGTGTGGAAAAACAACAAACACTCATCAGCTCTACTTTATATGCCTGTTAGAAAAAAACAAAACAAAACAAAAAGAGCCAACAGCATAAACACAAGAAAATGGAAGAACAAGGAGTACCCGGTGAACAGGTACAACAAAACGTTTGAGGTTTCGTTTGTACTATTTGAGGACAGTCCTGACAAAAGCTCAAATACGTAGATCCGTGCAGCGTTTTGGTATTCTGTGGACTGAAATGAAGTGATGTCCTTGAAAGACCAGCATTGACAAGATAAAAACCAAGCCAGTCAGTCAAGCTAAGGAAATGATTTTGCATGCCTGATCGAAACAGGAAAGAGCAAGGATTTTATTATGTTGTGTGGAGAGAAAGATAGAAAGAGGAAGTGAAGCACCTCACTGCTAATGTAATTGACAGGCTGTCCTTAGAGATGCCTAAAACTCTATTTTCTGACTCCTTATCATGCGCCACTCCTTGAGAATATTACAGACACAAATAAACATAAAATGGGTATTAAAGGAATGACAGGTTTACCTGGCGTATAGAAGTGCTCCACTTCTTCAAACTTTATGCATTTGGTGAAGAAATTGTATTAATATTATTTTAAGTATTTTACTTAAATACAAGGCCATATACTGTATGTACATATACATAAAATTATAGCTAATATATTTTAACATACAGTATATGTACATGCTTGTAATTTCAATGGTTGATAAAATATATATGCAAATGGATATATTTTATATATGTGAAATCCAAACATGAATATTTCATATATGTAATTTGCATATATTGCCATATATCAGATTTCTATGTAGGCTGCAATGGAAACTGTTTTTATTTTGATTTATTTTACAGACATAAATAGGATTGTAAATAACAAAAAGATACAATTACTGACGACTCATTTCAGACAATTCAGAATCAGTTCGTTCTTTTGTTCTTACTAAAATTATCATGCACTCAGCTCTTTGAAACTTTGCATATTTTTTTACATTCACAAACAGCTAAATTACAGATTACATGCACATTAATATAAAAAAACTTTTTAGAAACATTTTTGCACATTTAAATATTAGTTCAAACATTACTTAGTATGTTAATTAAACTGTTTTTCCCGATGAGTACAATATAGCTGATTTCAGTTTTTTTATGCAGGTTAAACATGTACATACACTTACCTCTCTGTGTAAATGAGGATATACCACAGTCTTAAAAATGTTCAGAACTTAAAATGTACTTCATTCATGACTCTTTTAACTTTTAAGAACATCCCATGAGATTTTGCAAATGAGATTTTATCAAATTTAGCTCATTTATTTGGACAAATCTGTCTTTGAAGTATATCTAAGTAACACAATTCCTTGGGCAGAAACATACCACAAATAGGTCAGTCCACCATGAACCAACCAGACAGCAGCAGAGTCACTGTTTGAGTTATGAGGGTACGTTGCTACAGGAAGCCGTATGATGTGGTCTCTGGTGCTGAATGTCATTCTTTGATCAGTAGCCCTGAGTTTGGCATTAATAAGACTCCCAGGTCTCTGACTATGAAGTGGCACAATTTAATTATCTCAGCCGCGGACAACAAAGGCACAGCAGGTAGATAGTCATATAGAGACCATTCCCTCCCTATGGGAGCTACCGTACACAATAAAAGTCTCCAGGTTTTTTTTTTTTTTTTTGCTGTCAGCCATGTGCTGTCCTACTATTTCTCAGAGCTTTCTAATTTTAGTGGTTGCTGTCCTTGGTGCTGAACTTCTTCATAAGCTACGTTTCCATACAAAGATGTGAATTAGACTTATGTGTAAAACTGGAATATCGCATAAAACATTTGTGAATAAAGCATCGTATCGAACCACTTTGATGATGGACTTTGGTTGAGGCATTTAAGAATGGGAAGATATTTTATAATGCAGTTGTTCTGCTGATTTGTCAATTCATGCCATCCCATCATACCCATTTTTCTTATCACATGATCTGTTAAAACAAATCACATGACTTTTTTGATGCACATGCTGGAATTTACTCAGCAATTTTTCTGATCTGATAAAAAGTTTATCTTTCTCAGTTGTACGCATGCATTTCTTTCTGCACATTTTCTGCACAAAATGTCGGCACATCTTGAGGTTGTCACGGTTGGTGGGTGGGGAAAGTAGCGAGGACTCAAGTGCAGGGAAAATGGGTATTTACTTATAATAAAAATAAAATAAAAAACAAACTACCTCGAGGGGGAAAACATTAAGAAAACAAATAAACAATCAAAACAAACTAGACTGGGCAGGCTGGCAGGGATCAGGACTGGAAACAGGACAAGGCAGGAAACGACGGCGAACTGGCACAGGACAGCAGACATGAGGAGAATATAAGCAGAAATAATTAACAAACAGACAGGTAAACAGGATAAACTAATAATGGGTTAACAAGGAGGGTGGGACTACACAATAGACAGGAGAGCACATGACACATAGAAACAACACAAGCCATGTGCTCACATAACGAGACTAGAACACGCAGCCAATGAGAGAACTCATTAACCACGTGTACACACAAGACAAAGCACAAAACTAAAGCACGTGGCCACAATGTAAACACCGAGCCACGTGCTTAGACAACACCACAAACAGAACGCAAGACACGAGCACACGATAAGTGAAAACACCTTACCGTGCGCTCACACATGCAACGTGCATGTTTCATCCCAGCGCCAACCGAAACCAACTAGACTGAAACGCTGGGAATGAAACACCACGCTGCAGACAGAACAAACAAACACCAGGACAAGAGCGCGCATCTAGAGCATGCCCGGACCTCGCACGCCCCGCATTAAGCGGGAGCGCGCAAAGCCCGAGCGCAGTCACGATGGCACTCAAACAGAGACACAATGACAGAAAACGAGTGCTCGACTCGAGAAAACTCGAGTCGAGCACAACATACAAGACATGATAGGACTAGTGTCTGGACTCTGCCATCAAAACAAGAATTTACAAGACCGGAGTGGCAGAACCCTGACAGAGGATTTCATGAAGCATTTTATATGTGATATTACAAAATGTGCATTAAAATAGGTTGATGGAAACATATTTACAGTGACTCAAGTGTTTACACCACCACAATGACAGGAAAGCCAATTCCTCCAGAAAAAAAAGAAAATCACATTCAGAGACACTAGAACAACAATTCAATACATCAGGTTAAACGTCCAGGATATAACAAGTTCAAAAAATGCATTTTCTCCTTGACAGCCCTCTAATATTAAAACAAACAAACCCAAAGAAATTTCTAAGTATTATCTGTGAATTTGTCTGCTTAGAATGAATCCTAGAGCTAAGCTAACTGAACGTCAAATGCTATTGGTGCTGCATAGCTAACAAGCTTCCTCAAACAATTAGGTTCATGTGCGGAATCTGAGCTTTTCATTTCTGCATTTGGCAAAGGTTTTTATCCAAAGCAACTTACATTATATTCAATGTATACATTTTACCAACGACCTTGACATTGCTAGCAACATGTCCTTCTGTTTGAGCTACAAGAATGCACTGAGAAATAAAAACAGTCTACAAGAACCCTGTCTCCCGCTGGCTCAGCCCAGTTGCACCAGCGGGTGTGTTTTTTAGATCACATACACAATACGCTCCAGAAAAGGAAGCTTTGCTATTGGATTACTGGCTGCTATTGCTGTGACAAAAGCTTCAGATTCCATATATAGTGACAAGGAAGCTATAGATTGGACCACGGAGACCAAGACACACCACAACAAAGAGCTCAAAACCGCTACTACAATAACAGGGGTAACAATAATATGATAACAGCACAATGTCGCTTGACTAATCCAGGAATGGCAGAAATGGGGTATTTTGAGGTAAGCTTGACCTCAGAGTTTAAGCACTGCAAAATATCAAAACTATTCCTCTAGGTAAACAAAATCTTATGAGCTCTCATTCCACAGCCACACATCCAGTTTGGTAAGCAACCGAAGACAAAAATGACAAAGGAACAGTAATACAAATGCAAAAACATGCAAATGCACAAACAAATGTTAATTTTGGATATGGCAGCAGATCCACGGTAATCAGTATAATGAATCAGATGAAAATACAGAAAGGAAGAGGGTGAACGAGAAATGAGTGCAAGTTGTTTTCAAACTAATTGTTAAGAAAATGAATTTGATGTTTTCTCAAGGGATGAATATGTGCAAATAGAAAACTCTTCTTTTTTTATAACCCCAAAAAGAGACATCTAAATGAACCAATAATTTTTTTTTCTTGCCAATATAAATTGTCTAATATAAATATATTTGTATAAATAAATTTGTGTTGTTCAATAAAATATTTATTTAAAATCAAAAATATCTTTCATTTTAACCAAAATATATTTCTAAATGCGTTTTAGGGTGAAGAAAATACATTTCCAAGTTTACAGTAGAATGTGTATGGAGATAAAAGTTTTCATTATTTAAAATGCATTTCATGTAATTTCTAATAATAATAATAATAATAATAATAATAATAATAATATCTTATCAAGCATCTAAAACAGTTGGATAATATATATATGGTATGTGTATATTCATTCATTTTATTTATTTTATTTTATTTTATCATATGGGGAAAAATACATCTATTATTAACTATGAATTAAAAAATACACAATCTTTGATTATTATGTGTCCTGAATTTCACCCTGACTGTATCCCATTGAAAGACTTTGTGTGTTAGCAAGTTCCAGACAACATGCTCCACTTACACACTAAGTGTTATATAGGTATTATGCATTAACATGTTTTCTCAGGGGTATATAATACTGAGAATGCATCCAAGAGAGGCAGAGAAGTGCATTTTCTCCTTGATAGCCCTCTAATACCCAAACAAACAAACCTAAAGTCATTTTATGCATTTTTTCTATGATTTTCTAAAACCTGTGATAAAGCGCATCTGCTGCCTGAAGCCATCATACTAATAATGAGAAGTTGTGTGCAAAATTGTAGATTAAAGGGAAAAGCCTAATGTTGGCAATTAGCTTTTTCCCATGCATCAATATAATGTGTACATCCACTATATCATTTATGTCAAAGATGCAAGTATATCATGACATTCTTTTGAAATGAAGAAGGAAACAGACGTTCCCAATGCAGACGTAGCAGACGTCTTTCCATGGTCTTTCTGATCTATCACATTTGCCATATGCTTTGTTCTTTCTCCCTCAAAGGAGGAACACTGAGTGCCCTCAATTTACTATTTGTGAAAATTGTTCTTATGTTGTAATTCAAAAACGTATTTATAAATGAATTTTGCTGAGATTAAATAATGTGTCACTAGTCAGGGTTGAACCTGAATACCTAAATGGAAAACCTTGAAAATCTAGGTTGCTGTTGGATGTTTGTGAGGCCAGTGAAAGCTTCTTACCCTCTGTTGGTTCTAATGCCCAGGTATAGTGATGGGGACATTATTCTGAAACACAGTCCTTTATATGAGATTTAAATCAAGATCCGAACTCTCTGTAACCATTGCACTTGTAAAAAAAAAAAATAGGGCTCTAACCCTGGTGTCTCCCATTACCTCTTATCGGTCATGACCTTCTAATAATTGTCTCTACTGTACCACTTTATTTTTCATTGCACCTCAGCACCTGTGTATTGGTGCCATTTCTGGTGCTGGGTAAGGAGAGAATACCTGAGAAGACTGTAAATTGCTTTGCGTGTACATTTATACAGAAAAACTACCGTATAAATACTGGGGCAAAATATTACAATCGTTTAAAAATCTTAATTCACATTTGAGAGTTCTATATATCTACATGAATGTTTTTTTTAATGAAAGTTTTTTTCTATTAAAAAATCTTATTTGTATTTTTTAAGGAAAAATAGTTTGTGTAGTTTGAAGTCTGATGTTTAAGATAATAT
>CAIGQV010019068.1:4054786-4086862 GCA_903798115.1 Danio jaintianensis | reverse complement strand
GTGTTCGCGTGGGTTTCCTCCGGGTGCTCCGGTTTCCCCCACAGTCCAAAGACATGCAGTATAGGTGAATTGGGTAAGCTAATTTGTCCGTAGTGTATGTGTGTGAATGAGAGTGTATGGGTGTTTTCCAGTGATGGGTTGCGGCTGGAAGGGCATCCGCTGCGTAAAACATATGCTGGATAAGTTGGCGGTTCATTCCGCTGTGGCGACCCCAGATTAATAAAGGGACTAAGCCGAAAAGAAAATGAATGAATGAATGATTTGTGAGGGGTGTACTTATATATATGCTGAGCACTGTATATATATATACATATATTCCTCTTTAAATCATTGTTCACCTTAGATCACTGTACAACGTGGCAATAAATTTGCAAAGCCAGTAAATTCCACACCCCGTAAACAGTTGTAGAGGATTATGTCTTTGCTAGAGTTAAGTCAGATAGTTCTGAAACCGCTTTTATACTTAGGAAATGATTATAGAAAGCTGTTACTTCAAAAGGCCTAATACTACTAAGACCAATCATAAAACCAGAGGCACTTTCAACCTCTGCTGTAGCAGCCAAGCCAAGATAAGCATGAGCGTTTCACAGACACATGCCACACGAACACACTCGCTGCTCAACACACAGGCAGTAAGACAGAGAGAGGATAGTGCGTACAACAAAAAGAACTTATTTTTATTTGAAAGACATCTGTTTAAAAATATTTTACAAAAGTGTCAGAAGCTGACAAGTGGAAGTGGGCAAAAAATAAAAATGGTGATATTAAAGAGGGGATTATGTCTCTGATGGAGCGAGCGGGAGAGTATGAGTGTAAGAAAGGGAGGGAAAGCAGTCATTTTAAAAGCCTGCACAGCTCTAAAAACAGTTAAGGATTTAAACATCATGGTCAATACATCTGCTTCAAATGAGAAAAAAATCACCGTGCAATTGGGATGAGACACACTGAGGGGGGAAACATTAATTAATCTCATTCTAAACAAATTATTTGGCATAAATGAGGCCTGATTAGTCATTTTGTTCTGGAATGCAGCCATGCTACAACTCAAACTTATTTTTAGATCACCCATATTCTGGAATAATTTCATCCCATAATCACACGGCTAGCTCATTATCCTCAAAGATTTTGGTGAACTAATTTACACAACACATTTCTTTATGTTTAAATTTGATTTCCTCCACTCTGTTCCCACTTTCAAAGAATCAACCTTGCTGTCTGTTAGCAGATTTTCCTGAGTGACTGTGAGATGACAATGTTGTATGGTACAAACCTGTGTAGCAAATCAGATTTGAGTAGTGAACACACCAATCAGCCTGATTAGTCTTCTTATGGACATCAGTTCTTTTAGATGGGTTGTGATTGGAAGGTTCACTTATAGTCAAGTTTCAAAGTCAATGATTGTTAAAAAGGCCAAAATCAGACTTTAACCTTCCAAGTGATTAGTGGCAGAGAGAAAAACTGAACAACTGATTGGATATTTGCTGTACAAGGACACCTGTGTATAGTTTTTATTATTAGAGTCTTGCTGTAGTGACGGAACATGTGACACTAATAAATACGGAGCATGTCAGTGACTAAGAAAATTGTTGGTTAGTGTTTCATAGTTAATTACGAGAAGAAGCCAATCAAAGGTTGCAGGAAGAGCCCCAAAGTTCCTAACACACACACCAGCACAAAGACCCAGAGGAAGATGCGGTCAATCACCATGGCAACATACTTCCAATCATCCTCCACCTAAGAGAGAAAGGGCACACAATAAGCAGAGGGGAAAAAAGAAGGTTAATAAATGAAAGAAAGGAGAGGTTAAAGGTAGCAAGAAAAGAAAATGAGAGAAAAGGAAAATGAGAACACGTCAAAGCAAGGTAAATGGTGGAGAAAATGGCAAAGAGAGGATGAGAATGGATGAAATGCAGGCCTACTGCCAGTTCAGAATGCTTTTCTCATGCTACATGGGGATAAGCTAAATTTGACTGTGTTACAATAACCAGAAATATGTGAAACAGTTTTCCTCCACATATTTAGGCACTGGCTGCTTTACAATGCTAATGTGATTCAGTACTGAGGCTCTGAGCCAAAAATGAAGATGAAGGATGAAGTGGTGAGACTTTCCATATCAAAGTGTGATGTCTCCACTGAGGAATCTAAAGCACTTATTGTCAGTGAAGCACTCAGTAAACATTTCCACTGAGAGTAGTTGAGTCTTTTCTCTAAGCTTATGCTTGATGACTGTGATGTACAACCTGTCTTTCTGAGGACATTACAACCAAAGCATAGAATGATGTTGGAATTTGAGTCAGACACTAAGTGGGCAACTTGTTCCAGTGGGCAATGAGGTTCTTTATAATGAAGACATTATGGGATGTGAATGGACAGTGGATAGGACAATAGAAGACTGATTGAGTGCTTCTGTTGTCTTGTGAGTAAAGGTACTGTTAGACCCATAATTACCATTCCCAGAAAGAAACCAAGGTACAACATATTGACTATTGGAAATCACATTTGAAATGTGTGGCTGAAAAGCCACTGAATCACAGTGACATGACACCTCATTCCCGTGGTTCAAGAAGGCTCTTTACCGTAGCACTTGTAGACTAAGGCTGTGATGATTTGAGTACCATCGCTATTTCTGGAATTGTCGTTATGTATTCATAGTTATATTTATTTGCTTTACTATGTGCAACACGTTGACACAATACTCATGCCCGATGAATGCAGTAAATATAGAACAGGAATTAATACGTCTTCCCACGAGTTGAATGACTGTGTACTCCCTCAGGCTGTTACATGCCAAGAGATCTCCACAATTCAGTAAACAATGTTGCTTAGTCTGTGCTGTACAATGGCAAAAGAGGCAAATATTTCCTCAATCAATCAATCAATCAATCAATCAATCAATCAAAAAGGCCTCACATGCCTCAAGATTAGCCCCGCTGATTTCCTTATGACATGCTGATAGGTTTGTTCTGTTTTGACTCTCATAACAAAGAGGAAAACTTAATAAATAAATAAACCTTTTTAAAGGGATATATCATCATGAATTTCAGATATATGCCCTAAAACAGACCTTATAGCCCACAGCTCTCACCAGGGATGCAGCACTTTCTCCTTTGGTTAGGTGAGCAGATCTAACACAACCAGGAAAAACAAAGGTTGTCCTGCAAGAAGGTCAGTGATGTCAGAATACCATCTCTTTGTGGGCAAAACAGGAAATTCATAAATAAATAACCTTGGGCCACTGATGCATGTATTTGTCTTTTCTGAGAAAACACTAAACTGTTATATATAAAACAAAGGACACATTGTATTTCCACCCAATTCAAAGAGACCCACATTGTCATAGGATATCTATGTTCACCCTTGAAGATGTCCTTCCTTGAGACAGGATCCTCCTCTGTAAAAAAAAAAAAAAAAAAAAGGTCCGCCCCTTGCCTTATGTAAGACACAGCAGTTGTGTTGTCTGTTATGATCAGAACATACTGACTATATTTCCACTGCATTGAGTAAAATTTTTAGGAGAAAAAAAACAGTAATTCTAAGGAATGTAGCTTGTGCAATCAGTCACATTTAAACCTTACACTGTACATCATTCCCTATCTTTTATCACTCTTTAGCAAGACACACTCCTTTTAAGCTGAATGGCAAAAAAAGGTGCTCTCTCCATGGGCCTAAAGATGGAGATTTGAGCACCATCCCTATCACTCCAACTGTGAGTAGTTTATGTAAAAGCTAAAACCAACAAGAACCTTACTTGACTTCTACTAACATACTGTAGGAGCCATCAACCCAAGCAGGTAAGTGACATTTGACATTTTAGCATTTAGTAGATGCTTTTACCCAAAGCAACTCTCTCACACACACACACCTGAAGCAGTGGGATGCCCTAAGAGCAGTTGGGGGCTCGGTGCCTTAGGGACTTGTCTACTTGACAGTAGAAGAAAGTGCTGAAGAAGAAAGCCCCCACCAACAATCCCTGCTGGTGCCAGGACTCTGACATGCGATTCTTGGATCACAAGTACAACTCTCTAACTATTAGGCCATGGCTGCCCTTATACTGTAGGTGTTGTGACAGAAAAGCTTGATTGTGAGTGTAATCAAGTTCCGTGTAAACTTTTTTCAGCCTGTTAATCCAAAGAGAACAATTCCTAATAGTCAATGTGTTGCACAGGGTGGAACAACTGAATGGAAAACTCTTTACCTCTTTAGCTTTGTTGCGGCTCCTCATGTTCTCAGCAATGTACTTCACACTTTCAATAGCCTGTTTGATCTCCGGTGACACGACAGAGAAAGCCACAACTGTGTTAATAGCCTGTGGACTTAACTGACGACTGACTTTCCCACAATCTCCCTCGGTTGCCTCTTTCAGTGGGTGACATGGGCATCCTCCTTTTTTTCCTTCTAATGCTGCTTTTCCCTCTCCAAATTCCAGAGAGTTCATTGCACCTTGTTGGGATCCACTATTCTTTCTCTTCTTACCCTCTCCTGCTCGCCCTGCTCCTGTACCGGACGAGCCCCCAGTTTCTAGTCCTCCTTTTCCAGAGGACTCTGATAGATCAAGAGGCCTACGCATGAGCATGATGCGGGGTAAAGCTCGAAGGAAGACAGTTCGGACCCAGCTGGGCATGGTGTGGGTCATAGGGGTGCGATAGTGCACATTCAGTACAAAGACAGTGATAACAATAGAGAGGGTTACGAAGATCATGGTGAAGAGAAGGTACTCGCCAATCAGAGGGATCACAAGTGAAGTAGATGGGATGGTTTCCGTAATGACAAGAAGGAACACAGTGAGAGAGAGAAGTACAGAGATGCACAAGGTCACCTTCTCGCCACAGTCTGATGGAAGGTAGAAAACCAGTACTGTCAGAAAAGAGATGAGGAGGCAGGGGATTATAAGGTTGATAGTGTAGAAGAGGGGTAGTCGGCGTATATAAAAACTGTAGGTTATATCTGGGTAGATCTCTTCACAGCAGTTGTACTTGATGTCATGCTTATAACCCGGTGCATCAATGATCTCCCACTCTCCACTTTCCCAGAAGTCTTTAAGGTTGACCTTTGAGCCGATAAGAACCAGGTCAATTTTGGCCTTATCATAGGTCCAGGAACCAAACTTCATAGAGCAGTTCTGATAGTCAAAAGGGAAGTAAGTGATGTCCATAGGGCAGGAAGATTTGAAGATTGCGGGAGGGACCCAAGTGATGGTTCCATCATATTTCAAAAGAGCTTTGGTTTTGTCCTCCACCAGGAAGTCCCCAACAGCACTGTGTCAGGAAAAGAAGTATGACAGTTATGCCCTCTTAAGCACTGATAATTGTAATTTTATGAGACTATTAGACTATTATTGTGTTCATGTGGCTCAAAAAGAAACGAGGGACCTCAAAACATTGCCAAATTACTATAAACCTTCATCACACATATTTATACAGCTTCAATGTTAGGTTGAAAGACTCACTTGTTGTAAAGTACAATGTCAGGCCTCCAGATTTTATTTGATGGGACTCTGATGAACTCAATTCCATCAAACTCTGCTGGTGACCACTTCAGCTTGTAGTCATTCCATATCTATGACAAAATAACATTTTGATTAAACTGTTAATATAAATTTTCATTCATACTAATTGTGTTCTAAATATATTGAATAGCTTTATGCTTATGTTTTAGCAGTTAATGCAAATGCTCCAAGTTTTGGTACCATACAAGCAACATAATCTGGCATTTACTCTTGTACAGTATGTGTACACCTATCATGTGTGCCTTGTCAGAGTCCCTGAGTGTGCTTTTGTGTGTGCATTTTTTTCAGCTTGAGCAGGTGTGCTGTTTGCTATTAAATATGTTTAATGAGTTGCAAATGTCTGTAGTGGTTTATTTGTCTTGAGTTGTGTCCTCATTATGTGAGCAAAACAAAGATTGCTTAGTCAGTGCTTAAGATCTAAGAAATTCTAGGAGCTAAGATCTCTTTGTGTTTAGTGATATTGAGTGTTGTCAGTATAGGGCACAGTACAGTATAGTTTGCAGTATAGCATAAAACACCCCAGAGGAAGTTGCACACCAGCATCCGGGGGTTCATCACTGTGTAGTGCGCAATATACTGACACTGAGGAGAAGAAACTGTTGTCTTTTTTTGTTTTTGTGCACACAAAAGTTTTCTTGTTGCTTTATAATATTCTGATTGAACCACTAAAGGCATATGGTCTGTTTAAGAATGTTTTTGGTACATTTATGGACTTTGAACTTTAATTTATTTTCTTAATTTTCATTTTGGGTTGAATTATCTCTTTAAACAACCCTTTGAGAGTCAAAAAAGCATATCAATGAACAAAAGAATGTATACCCTTGCTGAAGCAAAGCAATTGTGGAAGTTTCTTTTCTGTGAACTAGTTAAGACAGATGTCTGATACAGTATATCTGATTCAAGAGTTTGTTTACATAATCAACCAATGACGTAGCATAAAAAACAATTATGTTAACAAACCATCCATAAATTATATCAAATGAATGTTTTACAAGTCTAAAGTATATAATAACTGAGTTGTTCTCTTGTCCAAGTTGGGGTAACTGGAGTGCTGAATAAAAACAAACAAATAAAAAAACAGCACCATAGGATCATATACATCATATTGGTTCAACCGTTTCACTCAATAAGACTTTAATGTTTAGAAGCCATTGACCTGCATTATATAAACACCAAGGACTATGGTTTTAGCTAAAAATCTTCATCTACATCTTAAATAACCTGAGGATAAGTAAATAAACAGTACATTTTATATTGCCAAAACGTTTTCACTGTAAAGCATGAAATGAAACTGTAGCACCTTATACAAAGCCAAGCTCATAGCATGCACGTATTATAAGTAGAGCATGAAAAGGAAACAAAAACATTTTCTCTAAATTATAGGTTCAACTAAATAATTAGCAAAACATTTTTGCTGACTATGAACTAAATCTTCATAACAGACTATTATTATTCTGCCTATTATTAAAAAAATAATAAAGTGAACTGTTTGATCTAGTTAGACTAAACCCTATTTTTGCACATACATTTCCATCTTTTTAACCTCCTTCTTTCCATTCATTTTCAGAGATAATTATTGTGCTGCCTCTCAGTTTTCTATTATATAAAATTTCTTTTGCATGATGTCCTGTTTCCACTGCCTCATTTGTTCCCTGTATATATCTACTGAATTCTTCTTTCTCTGCATTACTCAACCCCTTCCTGATGTATGCCTATGCTATTCACAGTTTCTTGCAATGGTACACTCATACTGTCAGTGGCACAACAAGACATAAAGAGGATGAGATGTTTGTTTTTTGTTTTGTTTTTTTACAGAAATGCATGCACAAGGCCTACGTGCTGCACACAGACTCCACTTACATGTCTCAGCCAAAGGTTTGTTTCCATGATCTGATTGACTTCATCCTATAGACAGGAACACACGAGAAAAAGCAAAGATAGAAACAATCAGAAACAAAGATAGCATCCTGTATTATTTAAGATAGAACATGTTCTAGGAATAAAATCAATACAGCTCTTGCCTTATGGGAAACAGAGATCTGATATAAGCTTTGAAAAGGGGTTCAGGGCTAACATTCCAGAAGTACTTTCATTATCATTTCATCTACTACTGTAGCTCAAAGTGCCTACTGGACTGTCAACACTGATAATGGCTCCTGCATACTCATAAGAAAACATCTGCAAAAAAATGCTTGCCAAGCAAAATTTCTTTAATCCTGTGAGTGAGTATAATCTATAATCCAGAATTGTAGTCTGTAGAGTGGTGGGTTACAGCTTGTTAATCTTTTAGGTATCTGTCTTAGTAAAGCAAGAATAAAGGTGTGCTGATAATCTTGGCTGCTTTCCCCGGTGAAGTGAAAATTGAATCCAGGAGTTTTAAGAGGAGTGCTAATTTGTATGACGCCGGGGAAAGCACAGAGTCTGCACTGCTTCCTGTAACAGTGGGGCACAAAGGCTTTTAACTCAATTGCTCTATCTGACCACAGTAAATGAAACAAAAAGCCCTCACAACAACTGAAAACAGCACAGAAGTCCACTCACTAAGAGGCACCTGCAAAGCTAATCATCCCCTTTTTCCATTTTGAAAATAGAAAAAAAGGTCTTATATAATACAGACAAACTAATCAGAAGCATGGTGTCAAAAAAAGTTTCGTCTTTACCAGCACAGCAAAACTAGGCCTGGGTCACACTTTATTTGAAAGGGGACATATTATACCTCCTTTTACAAGATGTAAAGTTAGTCTCTGATGTCCCTTGAGTGTGTATGTGACGGTTGAGCTCATAATACCCCCACAAATGATGTTTTATAACTGCCCCTTTTAGGCTTTGATCCAAATTGTGACATTTTGGTGACTGTCGCTTTAAATCCAAATGAATTTCAAAAGAGGGCAAAGCTACAAATGCCTATGTGTCAGCATAGTGGCAGATTCAAAAACAAGACTAACATCCTATGCTAATGAGGGAGATTTCGTCACTAATGGGCGGGACTTTTACCCTCTGATGACATGTACAAAGTCAAAGATCAAATCAAAGTGTTTCTGCAGGCTGTTTTTATGAAGTGTGATTATAAAAATAAAATGAATACATTTTTACCATTAGAAGCTGGTTATATTTACAAACAGTTGCCACACAACTGTGTTAAAACCCCTTATAAAAGTGATTTTTTGCATAATAGATCCCCTTCAAGCTAAAATTCTCACTAATAACGAACCATTAGCTATGACTTCTGCCTCAATAAACTCTTAATTTTCTGCTTATTAATAGTTATTACTTGGTTTAGGTATTAGGTATGTAGAATAAGATCATGCAGAATATGTACTTTATAGTGTACAGACTTGTTTGTGTACACTGTAAACAACTTTTTGCTTACTTTAAAAAGTTAGTAAACCTGTTGCTTTTAAAGTGATTAGTTGACTTGACTTAAAATAATAACCTTAAAATTATTAAGTAAATGTATATGTCCATGAATTAAGTCAACTTAACAGTTTAAAGTTACAATGGGTTTGCTCACTTTTAGAGCGGGTTTACTAACTTTTTTAAAGGTGCAGTATGTACGTTTTTTGACTCTTCTAAAGCATAAAAATACCATAATATGTTTGTAGATATTTAAACATTCTTGTTTATGAAAAACTATGCTTAAGTCAGTTATTCTGCTTTAAATTGTGCTTTCCGTGCCGGAACGTCTGTCTTTGTTTTGGTTATTTTAACCCGCCCAATGCCGGTTTAGCCAATTATATTGCAGCACCCCGGGTTGCCTTGGTGGAAAACAGCATATTTCATTCATTTAGTCAGAAAGGCTCTCAAAGTATGTGTCCGTGACCTAAATGCAACCCCCGATGGACAGTAGCAGACTCCGAAATGAGATGCAGATTCAGAGTTCCACATGAGGTGGTTATTAATTAGCAAATAATATAAATATTACGAACGTAAACATAAGGTGAGCAGGTTACATTGTAACCCCATGTACTAACAACACGCTAGGTGACAAGATTTGCAATGATTAGCAATTGGGCTGTTTGCACCAGACGAAACATGACAGAAATTTAAACAGCCATTCAGAAGCACAGAATAGTGCACTTACTGCACTCCAACGAAATGGTAAGGTTTATAACCTAATTAATACATATTAAACCTCTTTAACGTTATTAAATGTACATGCTGAATGACTGATATGTGTTGGCTTGCACTGAGTCACAGTTCTAAAGTTCAATTTCAAACGGTTTATTTTATTTTCAAGATCTGAGGAAGACTATCTTCTGCTGCTTTCAGTAGTATAGCAATAAATGTCATGTAAAATGGTATTTAGACTCACATTACCAATTCTGGTGCAATACAATTTAACACTGAATAAAGCACATGAGGTGTACCTGAGGTGATCATTGTCAGTTTTCTGTTGTTCAGCTGCAAGAAATAAAAGTCGTTTCTAAAATATAAATTTCAGGTGTTGTTTAGAACAAAAACTCTTTTAATATGGAAAATATTCCTTCTATCGCGTGCCGTTGCTTTTATATAGAATACAATTTAAATCAGCCTTTAGGCTCGATAGTCAGGCACGCTGTTGATGTCGTCAATCTGGCAACATGCACTTGCTTGTCTTTTGAACCAGGCGTGCAATACCTAGTTCAACCACTGGGTGTCAAACTTACATACTGCACTTTTAAGTAAACTAATAGCGTTTTACAGTGTAGATGTGAATGCTGTCATCCTAACCCTGGTGTGCATCAAACATGCAGACTGAGACAGCAGATAAGAAGGGTTTTAGTTAATTTCTAAACCAATTCTGGTGCAATATACAACATGGACCAGAGACATCCATATGATCCAAACAGGCAGACAGAGAGCACAATATGCCACTCTAAAAAATACTCAAAAACACAGCCGGTTAAAGTTAAACACGTTATACGCTCTCACAAGTTCTCAACTGATAAAAAATACCACCATGTGTACATACATAAATTAAATACATTTTGCACAGCACAGAGCATTGTTTTGTTAAGTTTGATAAGCTCTGTCACAAAACATACATCATAAAGGTTTTTGTTTTTATATAATGTATATTTCAATAAAAATATAGACTGAAAATGCACTGAAAAACACTGATAACTAATATTATGACAGATAAATGGCCAGTATTAAAATTCAGTAATAAAATTGAAAGGTGCTGTTTGAATGAATGTCATGCTTAAATGTTACAAAAGGGATAGTTCACTCAAAAATGACAATTGTCACTATTAACTCATTCTTCACTTGTTCCAAATCTGTTTGAGTTGCTTTCTTCTGTTAAACAGAAAAGGTATTTTTAAAAAAGGAGGAAACCAGTAGACTTCCATGTTTATTCTTACTATGGATCAATGGTTTGCAGCATTCTTGAAAATATCTTCAATTTGGTTCAACAGAAAGAAAAAAAACATAAAGGTTTGAAACCACGTGAGTGTGAGTACATGTTGAATAAATTGCCTTTTTGTGTGAACTATCTCTTTAAGCATCCCAATATTATAATTTACATAATGAAAAATAGATACATTTTGAGGTTTTTTACATTTAACAGTGTTATTAAATTGTTTTGTTTAAGATTAAAGCGAGTGTTAGATGATTTCACATGTAACACAAATGTAATAATATTCAAAGTATGCATGTGAAACTGGCTATCCAGTATTTACATAAATCGATAAATTAAAAATGAAGAAGAAATTTAAGTTACACTTTCTTTTAATGTGTCCTTGTTAAATGGAAATATTAGTTTTGAATAACAACAATCAACAATTTGTAGTTACTAGTTAGTAATAAGGTTTGGTTAAGTGTTTAGTTTCATTTAAGAATGGAAAATTAACTGTAATGTGTACTGTAATATATTAAGTTAAAATAAAGTGTGGCTAAATTAATATTAATTAATAATATTAAGGCGGTTCATCCCGCTGTGGCGACCCCAGATTAATGAAGGGACTAAGCCGAAAAGAAAATGAATGAATGAATGAATAATAATATTAAAAACTAAAAATATAACCTATACATTATACTTCTCTATTAATACTGGACAAAAGCATGTAAAGTGTTTTTATTGGGCACTCAAAGGTTTTTCTTACCACTTTAACAAGCTGTGAGATGGAGACCTCAAACTCCACAGTAACAGGGTCAGACACATTTTCCACTGGCCGAATGAACTGATTATACCTCCTGAATAAACGACGAAACAGCCTGTCTTCTCCTTTAGACGAGAAACAATCTGCACAAACACGCATACAGAAATAAACACAGAGACACAGGAATAGAAATCTACTTTAGTATGCAGTGCACTGGGTGGGACTTGGGGACAGATGTCATTCATAATACAGTGGATGGTGGAGGAGGAACTACAGAGAATTCAACACATGCAGTATAAAATTTGAAATCAGGAATGTCATGTGATTTATATTAACAATAGTGTTTGACTGATATGAGATTAAAATAATGCAAATATAGATAAAAATGGTTGATATCCAAAAAAAAAACAAAGTAAACCATATATATATATATATATATATATATATACACACACAACCCCAAATCAGAAAAAGCTGGGACAGTATGGAAAACGCAAATAAAAATAGAAACTTGTGATTTCTAAATTTACCTTGACTTGTATTTCATTGCAGACAATTCAACAAACATTATTTAATGTGTACCTTTGTCAAGTACCACAATATGTAGTTACATCCACAAATGCCAGAGAAAACTGTACTGTGCCAAAAGGAATCCCTATGTTAACAGTGTCCAGAAGCACCATCACAGGATGGACCATCACATAGTGGAATCAGTATTTCAGGTATTTTGGGGGGGAGAAATGGACATTGTGTGCTCTGGACCAAAGAAGAAAAGGATTATCCAGACTGTTAACAGCAACCAGTCCAAAAGCCAGTGTCTGTCATGGTATGGGGTTGTGTCAGTGCCCTTGAAAAAGGTAACTTGCACTTCTGAGGTGGCACCATTAATTCTGAAAAGTACATAGAGATTTTGGAGCACAATATGCTGCCTTCCTCTCCAAGGATGCCCATGCATATTTCAACAAGACAATGCAAAACCACATTCTGCACACATTACAAAGTCCTGGCTGCAGAGGAAGAGGATATAGGTACTTGACTGGCCTGCCTGCAATCCCGACCTGTCTCCAATACAGAATGTGTGGTGCATTTTGAGGCGCAAAATGTAACAACGAAAACCCTGCTGTTGCCCACCTTAAGACTTGTTTGCAGGAACAATGGGACAAGACTACACCTGAAACATTCATCACTTGGTGTCTTCAGTCCCTAAACATCTTTAAAGAGTTGTGAAAAGGAATGGCAACATTACAAAGTGGTAAATGCTTTTCAACTTTTTAAAAATGTGTTGCAAGAACCAAAACTGGAATACGCATTTATTTTGAAAAAAAAAAAAATCATGAGGAACACATTAAATAATGTGCTGCTGTATTGTCTGCAATGAAATGCAAGTCAAAGTAAATTTAGAAATCACTTCTTTCTTTTTTTATTTGCGGTTTCCATACTGTCCCAACTTTGTCTGATTTGTGGTTGCATATCTAAACTCAATTTTGGATTAGTAATGTGCATTGATAAGCACTTAATTTAGACAACTTTAAAGGTAATTTTAAATTAGTAATTTTTTTAAACAAGATTACGTATTTTCAAACAGTTTTATCTTGACCAAATACAGTCCTATCCTAAAAAAAAAAGTACACATAAATTGAAAGCGTATTGATTCAGCTTTCATGTAATGTACTGTATATCTCGTTGTATGTAAATAATATTAAAATGGCCAAATTTTATTGTACTTGCATGTCCTTAATAATTTCAAGCGAAATTTGGGTAAAATATGGACAAACCCAATTGTTGAGTTAAAGCTATATAATATATTTATTATATATATATAATATATATAGGTTGGGTTTGTCCATATTGAGCATATTTTGAGTGTATTTTGACTCCTTTTCTTGTTTTGCAGTATTTTGAATGTGTGTTTTTTGGAAGTGTGTGAGTTGCTTTTAGCACATTCCTCAGGGTGAGAGCGATGTCCTAGCAGACCCTCTAAGTGCACCAAACATAACTCTGAAGGTTACAGGTCATCATAAACTATCACCAAAGAGACCAGGTGTAGTCAAGTGGAAAATGGAGCCACTTTAAAATAATGCACTCTGATGGAGCCAGACAGGTCTGAAGGAAGTTTACTTCAAATGGGATATATCTTTTCAGTTATTACAACCATTTTGAATTGTAACATTGCATAATTTTTCTTAAAGGTACAATTACTATGAAAACAAAATTATGTTAACATGGGTGTTTACTCATTTTTCACGTTTCAAACCAACTTTAGTTTCTTTCTTATGATGAACATGAAAAAATATATTTTGAAGAATATGAATTCTGTAGCCACTGATTGTAATAGTACTTCTTTCTTCTAAGGCACTTTAAAGGAACACTCCACTTTTTTGAAAATAGGCTCAAACCTTTTCATTTTCAAACCTCTTGGGTCATATTTGAACAAGATGCTAGTGGTCTAATCCGATTCAGTGATCTATGCTAAGCTAAGTGCCTGGAGATTGGCAGAATGGGTTCAAAAATGGTAAACTCAACTGTTTAACTCTAGGGCACTTGTAAAATCAGCCTACAATATATCCCAAAAAATGTGGAGTGTTCATTTTTGTTGGCCTTTACAAATTCAAAAAGAGACCTCCACGTTTTTAAAACACAAGCAATGTCCATAGACTTACAGTTTCTTATTACTTTTCAGTGTACTTCAACTTTTATTTTAATTTTCATTTAAAGAGACAGTTCACCCAAAAATTTAATTCTGTCATCATTTACTCTCCCTTCACTTGTTCCAAACCTAATTGACTTTCTTTCTTCAGTTGAATACAACAGAAGATTTTTAAAGAAAGCTGGAAACTGTAACTTCTAAAGTATTTTTTATTGATGTCAGTGGTTACTGGTTATCAGCTTTCTTCAAAATATCTTCCCCTGCGTTCAACAGAAGACAAAGTCAAAAGTAAATAAATTTTTTTGTGGTGAACTACTCCTTTAACTGCTACATTGATTACAACTACATTTTGTAAACAGTGCTTTGCAGACAATAATCTATAAACTATAAAGTTGTAGCAAAATGAAATAGGACTGAATGCAGTGAGTCTTACAGAAAAGTCAGCTTTATAAACCCAGACACACTCGTGTACACTCAGGGAGTTCAATACCGCTGCCTCATGTGCATATGGCTCTTGTTTTACTTTCCTCTTCTAATTACTTCAACTAGTTAACTCTCCAATGACCCCCTCTGTTAATGGGGTTAGCCAAGGATAGCAAGACCCTGCTTCCATTAATTAAATGGACTTAACTCTCATTGAAATACATAAGATACAAAGCAGAGTGTTGAAGTTGAGTGTTACTGTAGTTTTCTGAACTCCATCAAGCTTAAGATAACCCTTTTAAATTAAAGTAGAACCGTGTCCACAAGGACCAGAAAGTCGCTTAAGTTGAACTCTGAAGTAGAGCCTGGTGTAAAACTTGGTTCGGCAATAAATGAGAATTCTGTCATTTACTTACTCTCAAGTCATTCCTAAACCATATGTTATTTATTCTGAAGAACACAAAATAGAAGTAGAAAGTACTGATAAATAAACATTTGATTAAAGGGATAGTTCACCCAAATATGCTGTCTCACCCTTTACTTGTTTCAAATTGTTGTCAGGTTTTTTTTCCTCTTAAACACAAAAGAAACATGCAACCAATGACTTTCATAGTATCTGTTTTTTCTACTGTGGAAGTCAATGGTTAGAGTTTTTCAGATATCTTCAGAATACAATAGCAGAAGATGAAAATCTCGTAAAGGTTTGGAACCACTTGAGGGTGAATAAATAGTGGGTACGTGTTCATTTTTGGGTGAACTATGCCTTTATTAATAAATGTAATGTTTTGTAGGTTTTTTTCTCTCAAAATATATTACGTCATACTGGTTCAGAATATCATGGTTTGGGGTCTCTAATGATGATTTATACTTTGCGAATTTTGAGCATTTGCTGGCAAATCAGGAAAACATTTGCTGAATTTCAAATAATTTTGTATTACCACTGTTAACACTGTCTGTTCAAATCAAAACATTTTTATGTCCAAGAGACTTTTTTTAAATCGGCCAATTATGTCAGGGTTAATTCAATTTCATAGCCCATTCACATAAAACATAAGGATGGAGCAGAAATGACATACATTATTATAATTGCGAGAGAGCCATCAGTGGCCACGAGGATAAAGGCTGATCAAAAATAGCTACGGCATTTACGGTAAAAATTACAAATCGTAACAGTTAAGCCCAACACATTTGACTTGGTCCAGTGGATGCAGCACTGAAGCCCATTAAAATTCCAATTACGGCCAAAAAAAAAGCCACAGGTATGAGTCACTGGGGAATTAATTCCTCGTTTACTCAAATGAAATTTTATTAGAAAAAACATTAAGTACCTAAAATAATGCCTGTGCTCAGCTTGTGCCTCAGTTTGTTTCGTCATAAGTCAGAGAATGTGATTTTTTTTTTTTTTACATTTGTGGCCCTGTCCTATGTTACTTAGGTATATTTTTATTTAAAAGTTATGTAAAACATATGCTGGAATAGTTGGCGGTTCATTCCGCTGTGACGACCCCTGATAAATAGGGGACTAAGCCGAAGGAAAATGAATGAATGAATGATATTTTTATGCCAAAAACTGTTAGAATATTAAGTAAATTTCCTACTACAAATATATCAAAAATACATTTTGGATTGGTAATCTACATTGCTAAGCACTTCATTTTGACAACTTTAAAGGTGATTTTATCATTATTTAGATCTTTTAGCCCTCAGATTCCTCAAATCTTGGCCAGATGTCCTATCTTAACAAACCATACATCAATGAAAATATTATTTATTCGGCCTTCATGTGATGTAAAATGTACACGTATGTCAGTTGGTCACATTTGTGTTCATTGAGCTCAGAATATGATGAAACTCCAATAAGGCACAAGAAAGGATTTTGTCCAATATGTTCATAATGGTTTTAAGAACAATTTTAAAATGAAGGCACATATGGATGAACTCAATTATTTTAATTATACATTACTGTAATAAGTCATTAGGTTATTGAGAACAGATCATTATATTAATTTAGTTATCTTGCACATATGAGAATATTGTAACCAGAGTGTCAATTTTTTAAATACCTAATGTCCATTTAACTGAACAATTGCTATGTTGTTAAACAACAGTTTAATCTATTTAAGGCACTGTATTTCTTTTCATTGCTATTTTATATAAGCTAAATAAAAAATATTGTTCTGGTTTTAACTTCACCTTCCAACCTAGTTCCATCACACATACTGTAATCCAAAATACATGAATGTTTCCAGAAACTGGATTGATGGAGATCAGAGAAACACGCAAGCAGCAGCAGCGGTGATGAAGGATGGTCAATCATTTGGAAAGACTAACTGAGTCATCTATGATAATATAAAGTCATGTGTAAGTTTCTCATGAACTGCTGCTGAGCACATATGCCCTCGTTTAGAAGTAATGACAAAGAGAGAGAGAGAGAGAGAGAGAGAGAGAGAGAGAGAGAGAGAGAGAGAGAGAGAGAGAGAGAGAGAGAGGGAGAGAGAGAGAGAATCAAAGGGTGAAACACTCGTCTCCGCTTTTTCTCTCAAAGTAAGTTGGACACTAAGTGTGTTTTTCTGTCAGTGGAAGAAACACATTACAGATAGAATCAGACAGGTGAGCTGTTCTTGTTGCCCAGAGACTTGAGCCTGGAGCAACACACACATGCTTGTTCCCCACAGCATACTGTGTGTGTGTGTGTGCGTGTGCGCACATGTGTGTGTGCGTGCGTGTGTGTGTGTGTGTGTATGTGCGTGTGTGTGTGCGAGTGCGTGCGAGCGTGTGAGTGTGTGTGTGAGAGCATATGCCCTCGTTTAGAAGTAATGACAAAGAGAGAAAGAGAGAGAGAGAGAGAGAGAGAGAGAGAGAGAGAGAGAGAGAGAGAGAGAGAGAGAGGTGCTGTCAGGACGTGCATCACCGTCTGTGCATGTGTGTGTGTGTGTGTGTGTGTGTGATAGAGAGAGAAAGAGCGAGAGGTGCTGTCAGGACATGCGTCACCGTCTGTGCATCTGTATGTGTGTGTGTGCGTGCATGTGTGTGTGTGTGTGTTGTAGCTCTTATCTAGAACAAAGAGGACATGTGTGTCTGAAGTTGAGAATTCCTAACGCAAGAACGATGACATTAAGCCACGCGGAAATCTTCATATTTCCAGCACTGTCATCCATTCTTCACAAAGTAACATTTTCTGACGTCTCAATAAGAACTAGGATGTTCTTCTTTTATCATAATTTCTTCTCTCTGTTCAGCCTACATATGAATTGAAGCGTTACCTCTTATCACACTGAAACATATCAAATTGTGCAACCACAGGGTCCTGGAGCTCCAAACTCTGACACATCTATATAAAACCGCCTCAGGAAGGCAGAGGAAATAGAGGTGGCAAAGCTGGGATGAGAAAGCAGGAGGGGAAAAATGAGGAACAATTCAAAAACGTCTTTACACCTCTTTTCAAGGTGAGAGGAATCATTTTTTCTTTCTTTTGTTTACTTTCTTTCTCCTCTTTTGAAGCAGAGGGCTTTACCTCCCACAACTGTTTTCTCTGCTGGAACCACATTGATTTCTCTCCTCAGTACCAAAACACAGATGTGAAGCTATTGAAAAAGGACGCTCGAGTGGATAAAAGAGCAGTCCTACCCAGAGGATGTTCCTCCCTAGAGATCTGGGGAGAATCTAACATTGGTTATATGCGAGTAAAGCCATGGGTTTTACAGTAGTTCAGTACATTATAACACCTGGTGTGAACAAACATATCAATATCAATTATAAGTGTTCTGTTTGTACATAGTGACAAATACAGTGAAAATATCACTGAAATGTTTTTACGACAACAACACAACGATGTGGGTGAAAAAAAAACGTTTTTTCCAGACCGGTTAAAAAATTGTGCTGCTTTATATAAGGTGTCTTAATCTACTATGTATTTAATGGACAAAAAAAATAAGAATTGTGATGTACACTGTATTTATATGTGGCATCCACTGCATAAAACATATGCCAGAGTAATTGCCGATTCATTTCGCAGTGGCGACCCCTGATAAATCAGGGACTAAGCCAAAGGATAGGAGTGAGTGAGTGAGTGAGTGAGTGAGTGAGTGAGTGAGTGAGTGAGTGAGTGAGTAAGTGTTTTGTAAACTTGTTTGTTGCTGATTATGTGTGATAAAGTGTTTGTTAAGGTCAACAGTGTAATTTTAAATGGATAGACAGACTGTAATTAAATGAAGGTGTTTTAAAATGTAAGTACAATGTAAATCCATGTATGCTGTTTTATACAAGCAAAATTATCTGCCAATGATTTAAGTAAAATAATCACTCTGAAATAAGATTATTGCCTCCCCACTGGCAGATTATTTTGCTCGTTTTAAGGAAAAACTCTACTGAAATGCTTCTTGATGTAAGACTTTTTAGATATTTGGACTAGAAACAAGACAAAACCTCTAAGTAAAAAAGGCATTTTTGCAGTGCAGTGGTCTATGTGTCAAAATTGTTCTGAATTAAAGCTGTCTTTTAATTGTCCTTTTTAATGACAATTTCCATGCAGTCACACTGCAAACAATAAAAATAAAACTGTTTGTTGAACTATGGCCATTCTAATGAACATTCAGGTTTTTTGTCAGTACTTTTAAATGGCTTTGTTACAAAGATCACAATCATAGTTAATTAATTACTAATGACCACTTGTTTTTAATCATTTTCTTTTTAAAAGCAAATACAGTTTAAAAACACTATTTGTTTCCTTTGTGACTGAACAATCCATTCATCGAATGAATTATATCTTCTAAACTATCCATCTTTGCTGAATACAATGAATGGATTATTAAATTACTGTTCCACTGCAAATCATTGGCGCATAAATCATTGGGATAAACTGTAAGTTATATAAGCTCTCCGATGCACCTATAGCACTCACCAAAATTATATATTTGTTCATCTCTCCTGAGAAACCTTTTCTAGCTTCTCTGGTGTCTTTCTCCTAACATCTCTTGGTCTGTCTGTTTCCTCCTCCTCACTTCATGCAGTGGCCTACAATATGGGATCAGTCCAGCATAGATGGAACACTTGCAGCAAGAATGACATAAAGCTGGAGTTGAAATCGAGTTCATCCACAGCCAGCTTCTCTTTTCTAAACTCAGACCAGCATGTGAAATCTCAACAGAATGAAGCAGTGTGTTTGCCTGTTTCTAACTTTACCTTCTAAATGTGTGACTCACTGCTGAGTGACACAGACGCATGGCAGTGACAAAAAAAAGTGAAGCCTCTTGTATTTTATTTAGGTACAGATTTACCAGCTAAACCAAGCGAGATCAAAGGGAAAGCTTAAAGCAGACATGGTACTTAATTCAGTGACAAAACGTGATGAGAAATGTGGACTTGTTGCAAACTTTACGTAAACAGCTTTCTCTGAGTCGACAAGACTTTAAATATTTCAACGCTCTGACGCACAAGTGGATGTTGACGAAAGTGGACAATGAACAGATTAACCGGCATTTCATTACCACAGTAGTACCTCTGGGTTCACCTACCGGTTTCTTTCTGCCGATAAATGGCTTTAAAGCGATTAGGAAAAAATGTGCTAGTGTTGTTGTCTAAAATAGCCGTCGGTTTCCCCGCAGTTACACTGTCTTCCTTGCGAGACGATGCGCCCGAAAACTCCGCGTACCGCGCGCGCGCAGCAGCGTGGAGAATGGATTTGACTGCGTTAAATGTTTTGGCTTTAATCGCTATTAAGATTAATATCAAAACCAAATGACTAACCTACATACAGACGCGATGTGAGTCTCAATGTCACTCCAACAGACTGTTCACATGCACACTGCAGTAAAGTATGCGTATCATATGTTGTATTAACAACATAAAGGGATGTTTGTTTAAACATCCTGTCATAACTTAAACGACCTTGTTTTTCAATCCCTTATTTCTTCATTCCTTAAGTGGAAGCCAAAGGGGTGTTTAGTTCTATATTAGTGACTGACAGCAATCAATTACCTTACTTCAGCCGTCATTTTCACACACGATGACAGTAATTTGACTGAGGCTGTCATTCTGCCTTATACTTTTTTTTCACACAAAAACGCCAAACACGTTTAGAAAGAAACTTTCCTTAAATGCATCATGTGACCTGAGAAAATGTCCTTAAATAAACTTGGTGGGACAGAAGAAAGCGTTTGCTTATTAGTTTACGACATTCACATGACTTTTTTCTCCTTGAGTCCATTTAGGTCAGTGGGCACAAGAGAAGAAGAACAAGTGATATCTCTTTTCACAGTTACTGCAGTCATTAAATGTACTAATATTTTGAATACAGTGGAACTTACCTTGCGTTATCAGGACAATTAAAAGAAAAAACAAAGTGACTCTCCCCGCAGAATTCATCGAGCGTCGCAAGTAGGGAGACCGTCTCCCTTTCCAAAATAAAGTAGCAAATTCGTGAACGAGTCGAGCAGGAACAAACTGTAGAAAATATGTTTTTGGGTCCCGTTTGTGTGTGTGAGTTGAGCTCTGCGGGAGCAGAAAGCGCGTGAGATGGATTTGGTTTCGTCCCTCCCCCTGGGCGCGCGCATCCTTTTCCACGCGCGTCTTCAAGCAAGTGTCATTAACGAGACGCACATTGACACTGTCTTTTATACTTTAATTTAAAAAAGGTAGTTCACTCAAGTATCATCTACTCGTCACTTACTAAACAATTGTCTGCAGTAGACAAAATGAGGCATTTTGAAAAATGCTACTGTTCGTTTCCATATGGAATTGCAGTTGTATTACAAATAAGTAATGGCTCAAAAAGATGCCTTAAAAATAAGTATTTTTGCTACACTAACCACAGTTTAACTATATTTGTAGTAAATTTGTGGTTAAATGATAATCAAGCCATAAAAATATATTTTTACTATAATAAAACGATTAATTTTAGTAAGGGAATCACATTTGTATACAAGCTTAAGTGATTAATTGAAAAAATAAAGTCAAACAGGTTTGGATTGTGTAATGATAACAAAGTGTACTTTTTATTGCCCACTGACTCTCATTATTCAGTCGGAAACTATATAAGCTACCACAGAAGTTATAAACTGACAATGTGTTATTAACAACATTCCTCAAAATATCTTCTTTTGTGTTTTACATAGAAAGAATGGTATACATATAGAGAGCAACCTGAGGACAAGTAAGTAATTAGAATTTTCTTTTTTTTAAGTTGTTTTAAGGTTATTAGAAGTAGGTAAATCATAAATATAAGTCACAGCTCTTTTGAGAAGCAGCGAGAAAGTCTTTACTTTCACTCCACTCAGATTTAAACTAACATATTCACAGTCATTTGAAATGTCAACAGAATTACAATTTCTTTTAAAATGCATTCTCTTCGCTTTGTCTGCTTTATCACAAAAGAACATGTTGTCATTTCACCCTGGGAAACACTGGAAATCAGAGAGAAACATGGCCTCTGGCTTAGGAGGTTATCTTTTCTTAATTGCACATTGAAAATGCTTTCTGAGGAGCATAAAGTTATGTGTTAAGAAAAGCAGAGCAGTTGATAAAGAGCAGGTGACTAATAAAGTGCCAGTGGAAAAGCCTCCAGAATATAGATAAAATTTAGCTTCTATTATTAAAGCCTGCCTTCTGACGTCATCAAACTGAGTGTTTATGAAAAGGTGGCGTAAATCTCACTTTAATTATACAAGGCAAACACAAACACAAACACGTCTCAGGAGCTGAACGATAAAGGTCTTTCATCTGTGTGAATCCGTACTTAACATTTAACGTATACACACGTGTACAGGCCAGAAATACCCACATGCTCAGCAGCTGTTGTTGCGTTACTATTGTTTTCTCATCAAACGGCTGTGCTTATCTGTGTGTGCATGCTGTGATGAGAGGGACATTCTGATGTTTTAACACATGGGCAAGAGCAAAGAGACCAGAAAAACTACAGGCATTCATGTGTAAATGCTAAAACTCACAGAGGAAAATAGACTGACGAAGAGAGAGAGAGACAGAGTTTTGACATTTGGATAATAACAGGATAAGGAGAAATAAAATATTCATGTGTCAGTTTGCTAACAGCAGCATACATCTTCACAAATGTCTAAAATATCTACAATAAATGTAACACCTATCAACATTATCAAAGTTGTTGTGCTTATTTCAATGTTTATTGGCAATTGTTTTAGATTTATGAGTGTAATAATAGGATTTACGTTGCCAAATATTAGTCTCCATTCTCGTAAATTTTTATTTACAGTATATCCCACTCATCATTTGTCATCTGTATGTTGTGGATGTTTGCACATCCTTGCGTTTCACAGGTGTATGAGTTTTTATGTTAGATTTTCATTCAAATTCTTTACATGGAATTTTTTTTTTTTCAATTTGTCAATTGTTTTGAATGCAATCGGTTTCCAGCTCATTTTGTGTGCAGTAGGTGAATAGTCTATCTCTCTCTCTATTTCTCTCTTTATCTCTCTCTCTCTGTGTGTGTGTACGCTAGAGGGAGCAGGTGCAGCAATCTGGAGCCCTGTATCACTCTTTACACAATTGCAAGTTCAATCAGGGGGCTTTGTCTTTCCCTTACGCGCTTATTTTCATTCCAAATAAATAAATCAATTCGGATTCAATTTGCGTTGGCCAATTATCTCAGCAAAATATCTGAACGAAAATAAATAAACAGAAAATTTAATTATACAGCCTCATAACTTAGCCTTATACCTTTCAAACATATACTTTTAAGTTTATTATCAGCTTAAACATATCTTACAGTACAATTAAAGAAGATTTGTGTATTATATTTTGTTTTGAGTATTAAATATAATAAAATAAAACAAACCTGCAGTATTTACATAACATTATTTTAGACCTATAATTTTTTTGCACAATACAGAACATGCGTTTAAACATATTATGGGCATAAATACATATTGTATGATCCTAAAAACTTATTAGAATCATTATTATTTGTATTTCTAATTTAATTTAATAATTTTATTTTTTTGGCACAGAAACATTACAAACATTTTAGTCATTATTTCTTAAAACAACCAGTTGTCCTTAGTGTGAGGTCCCTTTAAAAATATTAAAGGTTTTTTTTTTAAATGCTGGGTTCCACACAATCGATTTGTGTTGGGACAACGTGAAGGAATTAAGTTAACTTATTAATTTTTTTTACAAATTTAAGTGGATTGAACATTAAACAATTAGGTTGTTGCAAAACAAAAACAAAAAACTGTGTTGTTTCAGCTCATTTTAAATAGGTAGTTTGAACAAACAGCATATGACAAATGTATTAAACAGACTGATTACATTTACAATGTCTTTTTGATTGTTTTGAAGCAACATCCACTAAAGATGACTAAAGGTTTCATAGGTTTGGAATAACCTGTAAATTATAACATACATTTTAAGAATGAAATATAGTTTATTGCAGATGTTAACAATCATATGTTTGAGTCTGCTGATAGTTGAGTTCACCATAAGACAATAAAGTTGGACTGAGATTCAAAAATACTACAAAATATGGTCTAGCAATAATTAAATAAATCATCAAAAAGGCATCTGTATCTAAGAAAGATACATGATAGATAGAAAATGTAATATAAAATGTGTGTTGTTGAGGAATCGATGTGTGTATGCATCCATGACTGTCAGTATTTTGGTATGTACTATGGGAGAATTAGACCATTTTATGGCTCTGGTGCTGCCGCTGTCCATGGTGCTAAACATTGATTTGCGGTCAAAGTAGTGTCAATGAAGCTTGCCCTGTTTTTGAGGAAATATTTATGTGCTTGTTATTAATATATACTACCGACTAATCATAAGTGAAATACCCTGGAGTTGGTAGTTTCTATTGGTACTATTTAGTTTTTCTGGATTCTATATGTTTTCAACCATTTCCCTTTATTAGACAAGAAAATTAAAGATAACTAATTAATGAGGTAACTATTTAAAGAGGTAACTAAGAGGTAATAAGTATTACAGAGAGAGACAGGCAGGCAGACAGAGAGAGAGAGAGAGAGAGAGAGAGAGAGAGAGAGAGAGAAGGAGAGAGAGAGAGATCAGATCAGATCAGAAAGCACAGAAGCACTCCAGCTCTAATGTCAAAATAATGACAAATCAAATCTCATTTCCATCCTCCCTCCTTTCAAAAACAGAACATTTTATCAGGATGTGTGCTGTGTTTACATTATCAAAAATAAAACACAATAATTTCTGTCCCATTCTGGTATTCTTTTGGCAATACGTGGTTTTTGGTGCAGAAGATTGTTTTGGTGTGGAAGATTTTGTTGTTGTTGTTGTTGATCTAAGACCAGTACGGATTCACCATTCTGTTCAAAATAGTAGATTAATAGAGTTGCTATTACTACTTACATTTTCTAAAAACTCATAAATCAAGAAGCATTTTCTAGACAAGAATAAAATATTGTTTTATTTTCAGAAATAATAAGTCAAACTTAAGTGAGTTTTCCTTAAAACAAGCTAAATTATCTGCCAATGGTGCAAGTAGAATAATCTTATTTCAAACTAAAAACAAGATTATTTTACTTTACTATTTATTGAAAATCTGCTTGTCAAACCTAATTTTGACTTTTATTTCTGAAAACAAACCAATATCTGGTCACACATTGTTTTAATGTACAATTCATGCTATTAACAAACCATTAACTAAGACTTTTAGCTCAATAAACTACAAATTAGCTGCTTTTGGATGAACTACTGCTGTAAATTAAACACTGTGAGAAGGGAACATTCTTGTATCATTCACAGCAAAAACAAATGCACTTTAGTTTTGGGTCTGCACTGTGATCCACTGTGATCCTCTAAATACAGTAGAATATTTTAACATTTCTTGTTCTAAACATTCTTGACATAAGTGATATATATTGTTTTATATTAAAACTGATTTTTAAGAATGTGTATACAGTCTGTATTCTTTTTTCTTTTATTTTCTTTTTACTGAAGGTCAAATTGAAGTAAAATGATAAAACCATCATCCCGTGTCAAGGATTCGGAAGTGGACAAAGCGAAAATGTGTGATGGGTCCCTCATAAAAAAAAAACACAACTGGTATCACACCATGGTTTTTCTCTTTCCTCCTTTCCTCTATTCTCCATCTTTAATTCATGGCTTCCTAAAAGCAAGACGTAGTGACTCACAGAGCCATTAATGTCTCACTCTTTTCTCGTCTTTCGCTCTCCTTCTCTCTCAAACTGGTGTGCCTGTTTTTCCTGTCTCCCCCCACTCACCCTGCCATGTCCCAAACACTCTTTTAAAAGCTTCTTCTCTCTTTGGAACAGGACTGCCATCTTCTAGTGCATATTAAAAATAGAAAAATAAAGCTGCATTCCCCAATAGGACTTTTATGGCCTTCTAAATTATTCACCTCGCACATCTACAATACCTAGACGATTATACCTGAGTGCTTTTATTCTTCGCCAGTACCGCAAGAATATCTGGAATCACGATCGTCCATTATAGGAGAACTGCTGGCCTGGTGTTGGGTAGAAAACCAAAGCAGAGACCATCATCACGGATTCAAACAGACCCATAGATTCAACTGCTCCGGTCAACATCTGTTTGCAAAAATATTTTTAGCTGTAGTCTTTGTTGATTTGTATAATGCGCTATTCTTCTTGCAGAATATTGGAGTAGTCTTCTTTGGGGCTTCTCCACACCATAACTCTCTCGGATGTGAGAAAGAGCCTTGAAGATGACCTCATTAGAGAACAATACATATTTCACATCATCCACAGCCCAAGATTTTTGCTTCTGTCACCATTGAAACCGACGTTTGGCATTGGCAAGAGTGACCAAAGGTTTAGCTATAGCCGCTCGGCCATGTATATTGACCCTGTGGAGCTCCCGACGAACAGTTTTGGTGGAAACAGGAAAGTTGAGCTGCACATTTAATTCTGCAGTGAGTTGGGCAGTTGGTTTTATGTTTTCTGGATACAATCCAGCTTACCACCCGGACATCCCTTGCAGACACCTTCATCTTGCGTCCACAGTTACTCCTGTTGGATTTGGTTCATCCTTCTTGGTGGTATGCTGACATTAGCCTGGATACCGTGGCTCTTGAGACATCACAAAGACTTGCTGTCTTCAAGTCAAGTCAAGTCAAGTCGACCTTTATTGTCATTCCGTTACATGTGTGGACATACAGAGGAACGAAATGTCGTGTCTCGCAGGACAACTGTGCTACATAAATTAATCATAAATACAAAACACAACACTGGACATAAGAGCTATTTTTTTTTTAAATATGCAAAACTAACATATACTATAAGATACTTTACTATACACATAAGACCGGCTATACAAGTACTTAAGACAGGCTATACAAGTACATAGGACAGTACATAAGACAGGCTATACAAGTACTTTTACATGAGACTGAACAATGTTGTCCAGGATATTGTGCAAGAGAGGTATTAAAGGTGACTATTGTGCAAAGGAGGTATTTAAGGTTTAATATTGTGCAAGAGCTATTTAAGGTTGAAGCAAGCAGTGCAACATGATTGTGGTACATTTATAGTAAACATCGCTTTCATTATTGAGTTCTTGTAAGATGGAGTTTAGATAAAGTGTCAGGTGCATAAGAGAAAAGAGTGTTTCTACAGGTGGTTTGTCAAGCCCACTCACCTGAATGAAGCACAATTTGAAATGCACAATGTTTCCAAGAGATATGAAGTGATTAAGAAAGTGTCTATAGTGCAAATGTGCAACCTGGTACAAGAGTCAGAGAGATGAGAGGGTGTCTTTTCTACAGGTGGTTTGTTAAGCCCACTCACCTGTATGGGACATACTCAGGAATGCATGGGTTTCAGAGGGGGGTAAATTGACTGGAGTTGAGGGCTCTAACAGCCTGTGGGAAGAAGCTGTTGAGTAGTCTAGCCGAGCAGGTTCTAATACTTCAAAACCTTCTTCCTGATGGCAGCAGCTGGAAGAGACTGTGGAAGGTATAAGTAGAGTCTTTCACAATACTGCTAGCTTTGCTGGAGCACTGTGAGAGGAAAATGTCTTGAATGGAGGATAGGGGTGCACCGATGATCTTTTCAGCTGTGTTCACTGTGCGCTGGAGGGTCTTGCGGTCGACAGCACTGCAGCTCCCATACCAGACAGTGATGCAGCTGGTCAGTATGCTCTCAATGGTTCCCCTGTAGAATGTGGTGAGAATGGGTGGAGGGAGACTTGCCCTTGGTCACAGATGTGCCAGTGAGACGTGCACCAACAATCTGTCCTCTTTGAACTCTGATATGTCACCCATAATGTTGTGTACATTGCAATATTTTAAACAAAACTGTGCTATTCCTCTGCTACGTAAACCTTCACACTCTGCTCTTACAGATGGAAAGAGCAATCAATGATTGGCCACCAGGCTGGTCAACTTTAGCCATGAAACCTCCAACACTAAATTGTCCAGTGTTTCAGTTTCCTTGTTACCGCTGTGTATGTACTATATATGATATATTTCCATGTCTTTAAGCCTTTATTAGTGCTCCACTCAACAAGTCTGCATTTGATACATCCTTGATATCAAGAACACATCCAGGTTCTTTCGCAAGTCCTCTGTTCTTGCAGACATAAGATCGCCTAAGAATGCATATTGAGAAACAGCCTACACCTTTTTCTGTTTCTGCATGGAGAATGCCATAGCAACGAGGGCCATTCTGTAGGATGCTTTGAACTTCCGTTTAGAATGGTCTGTGTGATGCTGTCATGTCAATATAGACCAAATTGCCTGAGGAATGTTTTCAGGCAGTTACTGCATATACCAAAGGTAAAAGAGGGTCCAACCTATAGAGGTTAACCTAATTAAGTAGCCTATATATTCTATTGAACTTGTAATTCTGCTTTATTTTGTATGCAACTTAGTTTTATTGGAAACCTTAAACAGTGTTATTACATTGATTAAAACGTGATATAAAATTACAAAAAATGTAAATGCTCCACTCTTTACTGAGGTATAAAAGTTCAGATAGGCTAATTAAGGAATATTTGGAATGGGATATTTAAGATTCTCATGTAAGAACTGGATGATTTTTTTTGTCCTAAAATCGTTTCTGTTCTTAAGTGACCTTTAAATTAGTGCAAGAGAAATGACTTCACTGCGTCAGATATATGTCACTTTGCTCAGAGCTGATTGTGCCAGTTTTGGTTTGAGACCTCTTACACAAAACCAAAACTGGATTAGCTATGGAGCAAAAGTATATGGTAATAAACAATTATTGCAGTCGTGGCCTGGTGGTTAGAGTGTTGGACTCGTGATCCGAAGGTTGCTGGTTCGATACTCGGTACCAGCGGGAATTGGGGGTGGGGGGAGTGAATGACCAGCACTCTCCACCACCCTCAATACCACGACTGAGGTGAGTCCCTTGAGCAAGGCACCGTTCCCCCCAACTGCTCCCCGGGCGCCGCAGCATGGCTCCCCACTGCTCCGGGTGTGTGTTCACGGTATGTGTGTGTTCACTAACTGTGTGTGTGCACTTGGATGGGTTAAATGCAGAGCACAAATTCCAAGTATGGGACACCATACTTGGCCACACTACACTTCACTTCACTTCACTTCACAATGCTAAAAAGTAAATTTAAAAAATCCAGCTACACTTGCTTCACGGTACATAACGTGTCCTATAGGCTTAATGAAGCACTACTGTGATTAAATGTGTTTGCACATATTTGGAATACTCTTTTAAAAATGTCAGAATAAAGTCCACTTTTCATCCTGTGAGCTGAAGAAAACAAACACCTTGCAAATAAATTGCAAATATCACTGAGAAAAACTGAAGTTGCTGCAACAGAACGAGCCACTTGTAAATCTTTCATTGTATTATTGTTATTATTATGTAATAACTCATTTGTGCCCCAGAGTGTGTAAACAAACAGTCATCATCTATTCTGATGTCTGATGTTTGGTAATGCAATCTTGTGAGACAGTTCTAGGACTTAATTATACCAAATTATTTTGATGATGGACTTTAGGCTAAGCAATTTTTGAATGACTGAAGCATTTCTTCAGTACATGTGTTTTGTTGTACGTTATATTTAAATTTACGTTTAATCAATTGGCAAACAATTTTATACAAAGTGACTTATAAAATAAGACAAATCAACAAAAGGGCAACATTATTGACAAACAGAAGCAGTTCATAGAATAAAACAAAATATAGGATAAAATTATTTGAGTTCAATGCACATTTTTAAACTTCATATGTTTTTTATGCAATATCCCACAATTTACATAATAATAGGTGAATGGAAACACTGCTACTTGTTTGTGGTGTCTTTTTGACCACTGGATGGCCTCAAAAAATGATACGTCACTTGAATATCCATTTGTGGTCAGTTTATTACAGAGAGCAGCTGTGCTTTTATTTGTGGGTAAAGTGAGTAAAACAGAATTTTATTGGGTCACACTTTACAATAACGTTTCATTAGTTAATGTTAGTTTATGTATATACAAACATGAACTAATAATGAATAATACTTGTACAGCACTTATTAATCATCAAGTTCAATCCAAATCAGTGCTTTGTTAACATTAGTTAATGTGCTGTGAGTTAACATGAACTAACAATGGTCAACCTTATTTCCATTATCTAACATTAACAACAATGAATAAACACTGTAATAAATGTAATTTTCATTGTTTGTTCATGTCAGTAAATACATTAACTAACATTATAATACAACCTTATTGTAAAGTGTTACTGTTTATTGATACGTTTAGCTCTCCTAAAACTGTCAACTGCTTTAAACACTTAAATACTGGACAACCAACATGACCCCCAGTGATTTTACTATAAAAATATTTCAATGTTAAAATTTTTTAGTCTAATTGACTTCAAATCTACATTTATAAGATGAGTTTGTCCTTACATCACATCATTTTAAATTGCTGTAGGGCATTAAAAGTGTTGACCAGTCATCCCCCCAAGACCAAAACGTATTTTTGAATAACAAATCACTTTCGCCTGCAGAAAACAATTTATTACACTACAAAACTTACATACTGAGGCAAAGACAAATACAAGTTTTGATATCTACATAATACAGTGACTCAGAGTCTGTTGCCTCAAGTATCGCGAGTGTTTAAGCAGCTTACTGAAAACGCAGAGGCCACCATGAGTTTTACTAACTGTGACAGTCAAAGGATGAAGTGGATTTTTTCTTTCTGTCCCCTTAACTGTACCTCTCACTTACTTTTCTTTTTGCTACAGGCTACTGGAGAACAACAAATCACCATAAAGGTTATATGGACAGAAGAATGTTTAAAGAGATGTATTGACAGACTTACTTGCACTTGCATGCTTGTAACATGACTTTGGCTTTTCTGAAATCAATAACAGGTCAGTGTGAGAGATCTTTAGGGACAGTTTAACTTGAAGTGATACTGAAGTGAAAAAGTGAAAAACTTTTCATCATTATGTGAAACTGGCATAATTTTCTTTCTTCTTTGGAACACAAAAGAATGGTACAATTTTATGGTACAATTCTGGCTATTAACAAGTCATTAACAATGATTTTTAGCTTAGTAAACTCCTAATTTTCTGCTTCTTAATAGTTTTAGTGGGAATAGGGATGTAGAATAAGATCATTCAGATTATGTACTATAAGTAAAAGCCTGCCAGTATCTTAATAATAACCGGGTATAAGCCACTTGTGTTACTAAAGATATTTTGAGAAATGACTGAAGTGTTTTTTTTCTTTTGTAACCAAATGGGAACAGGAACCAAAAAAGTTGGTCACAAACATACTTCAAAATATCTTCTTTTGTTGTCCCCAGAGGGAAAGAAAATCATGTAGATTTGGAATAACAAAGCGGTAAATTAATTATACGATTTTATGTTTTGGGGTAAATATATTTTTATTTGAAGAGTTCACACTTGGCTATTGCTTGATACTAATTGCAGGTTTGGCATGCTGTCCCAGGAGAGAACCCTGAGCTCGGAGATACTTGAGCCCAGGGCTTCCGCCTGGTCATTTAGCATAGAAGGGTGTCCAAGATCAAGTAGGTCTCGAGAGCTCCCCTGGTAAGGAAGAAAAGGGGGAGATAGGGTGGACGGGGGGATTCTTCCAAAACGAAGGGAGGTAAGACAAAATGGGCTATTTATTGTAGGCTTGGATTCATCTGATTGGTTTATCAATGATTGTTGATAGAGGCCAGCCGCGGTCAATCATAGCACGTGATCCTCTCAAAATTAGTTCAAAAAACTTATAATTTTATATGTAAGTATAATTCAGTCCAGCACAAAATACCTATATGGCTTTATCTTATTTTTATATTTTGTTCTTGTTTTAAAGATTACTATAGGATGTATGTTATAGAGGCAAACACATTATGTTGGGCATCAAGGAATTTATTACATAATTGCCCATTAATGTATGTAGAATACGTAAAAAGAAAGAAAGAAAGAAAGAAAGAAAGAAAGAAAGAAAGAAAGAAA
>CAIGQV010019068.1:4012838-4054776 GCA_903798115.1 Danio jaintianensis | reverse complement strand
AAGAAAGAAAGAAAGAAAGAAAGAAAGAAAGAAAGAAAGAAAGAAAGGGAAAAGTGCATTGAGTGCACATTTTATGTGTTTTATATCTAATATACATTTTTTTTAATTAATGCACATCTAGAAATTTCTACCAAATATTATATGATATTAAATATAATAAATCACTTGAGATGAGGTGGAATTTACATCCAAAATTGCATTCCCATTATTGAGCCATATGTTAGAGGGCACATAAAGAAAATAATATTGAGTCACAAGAAACACACACATGAGGCATGACATTTAAGTGTACAGGATTTATTTTGAATTTGACTATGCATTTTTTAAATCCAGTGCAAACAGAATAAGCAGCAACCATCTAATCAAAGCATTTCTGTAAATTTGACCTTGTGAATACATACTATAGAGTCCTAAGCAAGTGTTAAAGAGTCCTTATGTGCTTGTTTAGAAATGACAGCTGTGTGTGGTTAGTGTCCGCAGTTTAACGTCACTGCACTCTGTTATTTTTAATCTTCAATGGCAGCAAGAGTGATGAAACGCAAGCACAGCTAGTCTCTCCATAAGCCTCTGGGGACGTGCGACCTTAAGACAATATTTAATGAGAGATATCTAAGAGGCTCACAAGCTAATGAAATTGTGTGTGTGTGTGTGTGTGTGTGTGCGTGTGTGTGTGTGTGTGTGTGTGTGTGTGTGTGCTCTTCAGATTACCCTATTCTAATTATATTTATAGTCTACTTTGCCACATGCTTTCTTATTTTTCCACTTTTTCTCTTGCATTTTCTCTCTTCCTGCCTCAACATTTAAGATGGACAATATTCTGGGGGTAGAATCTGAGCAAAACAACAAGCACAGAGGCATTTGGCAGTGCTGTGGAAGACTGGTTTGTCTGAAGGGCAGAGCGATTTGCAGTGGTAACTCAAACAAGACCTGAAATACCACACTCAACCCAAGCAAAACATACTGGAGTAATATGAAGAGCTCTGGAGGCTTTTATACACTTACTGAGAGTATTTCATTCCTAAAAGTATTAGTACAAATTAACAGACATTTGATTTCTAAAAAAAATGTAATGATGCGTTATTTTTACCTTTACCTTACATAGATAAATTTTTATTTTAAATAAAAATGAATGAAACTTTCAAAAGTGTAAATAAAGCATCAGATGTGAATTTAAAAAGAAAGTGTTTATTGTTCCAATAAGGCAACATCAATTTGATAAACATTCTCATTTACACTCAATATTATTGTATTACTGTATTATTATGGGGGCGGCATGGTGGCTCAGTGGTTAGCACTGTCGCCTCACAGCAAGAAAGTCATTGATCTGTTGGTTTGCATGTTCTCCCCGTGTTTGCGTGGGTTTCCTCCGGGTGCTCCGGTTTCCCCCACAGTCCAGAGACCTATAGGTGATAGGTGATAGGTGAATTGAGTAAACTAAATTGGCCATAGTGTATGAGTGCGTGTGAATGTGAAAGTGTATGAGTGTTTCCCAGTACTGGGTTGCAGCTGGAAGGGCATCTGCTGCGTAAAACATATGCTGGAATAGGTGTCAGTTTATTCCGCTGTGGCGACCCCTGATAAATAAGGGACTAAGCCGAAGAAAAATGAATGAATGAATGTTTTATTATGTTGCCTTAATACTGGGGTGCACATATCTATACTTATTACACTTATATACACTTACTGCAAATAAAAATCATATTGTGTAAAGTAGAATATACTACTGTTTGCATTTAGGGTAAATAGCATAATGATAAGAAAATGGTGTCTCTGTCTCTATTTCTGTGTCTCTATTTGTCATTTGTACTTCATGTAAATAGCATCTATCTTAGCACACCAAGGGTTTTCCAGTGATTTTTAATCAGGTTTAGTTCAGGACTACAATTTCATTACCATGTTTTCAGCTTCAAGAAACTGCATTAGCTGTTTTGCTGATTAACAGGGCACATTTTCCTGCATGAAGAATGCTGACTGTTTGGGTGATGAATGCAGGGAAGGAACCACATGTTCCCAAAGCAGCTTTTGAAAAATATTTGCATTGTCTCTAAATGTAGCTCTCTTATCTGTGCTAAAGAAAATGTCCCAAAACCACCACACTTTTACTGACTTCTGCACACACTTTGAGTTCAAACTTTCCCCACCTTGACAATGAACAATGTTTCTCATCTGATCCAATTAAATTAAATTAGCTTTCATCACTGAAGTAAATGTTGGACCAATTCAAAGTTTGGTCACTGCAGGGCTTTTAGTCTAAATTCTCTCAAACATTAAAACACTGTTGACTGATACACAGATCACTATCCTGTTCAGTGCTGAACTAGTGAGCAATTCCAACTCCTCTTGCCTTGGCTGAAAGATTCACCCTTTGGCTTTCATCTGGACAACCTGCTGTCAGGGTTTCAGTCAGTTCAAGTGAAGTGAACTGAAGTGATTTTTAAATAGCTCACCATCATGCTAAGTCACTGAAAACTGCAAAGTGAGACCAATTAAAAAAAGTTGATTAATGAATTTATCACAAGGTAAATTAAAATGAACAACAGGGAGGTATCTAAAATTGTTCTCTAGATTTAATCAGTGTTCTCAAATATCTTATTACACTGTGTTTCAGAATATATATGTTCTTTTTCAAATATTTATCAAGTGCTGCTTAACAGAGCAAGGAAATTTTCACATAATTTCATATTATATACTTTTCTTCTGGCGAAAGCCTTATTTCTTTTAGTTTGGCTGCAATAAAGGCAGTTTTTTTATTTTAAGGTCAATTTTATTAGCCCCATTGAGAAATTTTTTTTTTTCCAATTGGCTAGAACAAACCTCTGTTGTCCAATGACTTGCCTAATTAACCTAACTTGCCTAGTTAATTTATTAACCTATTAAGCCTTTTGCATTTTAAGCTGAATATTGGTATCTTGCAAAATAACTACTAAAATATTATGGGAAAAAAATCCGTTATTAAAAATTGGTCATTAAAATATTATGTTTTAAAATATGTTGAAAAAATGTCTTCGTTAAACAGCACTAACATATTTTCAAAAGAATTCAAATTTAGGGCTAATAATTTTGACCAACTGTATAAAATAAGAAATCAGTAAGGGGACAAACACTTTTTCACACCACTGTGTGTATATATATATCTTTGGACTTGTGGGGGAAACCGGAGCACCCGGAGAAAACCCACGCAAACACAGGGAGAACATGCAAACTCCACACAGAAATGCCAACTGACCCAGCCGAGGCTGAAACCACCAACATTCTTGCTATAAGGTGACAGCGCTACCCACAGTGCCGCCCCATAGGTGAATTAAGCTAAATTGTCCGTAGCGTATGTGTGTGAATGAGAGTGTATGGGTGTTTCCCAGTGATGGGTTGCAGCTGGAAGGGAATCCGCTGTGTAAAACATATTCTGGATAAGTTGGCTGTTCATTCCGCTGTGGCGACCCCTGATTAATAAAGTGACTAAGCCGAAAAGAAAATGAATGAATAATATATATATATATACCCAAAACTACATAGCCCTATGTGAAAAAGTCTTTGCAGTAATCACGTCTGAGTGTGGCTTGAGAAATTGAACGAAATTGAACAATCCTTAAATTGAGTTATGTTTTAACCCGTTGTCACATTTTCACTATTTATTTTTAAATTTTGCTTTCCCTTAATAATAAATACCTTAATTTAAAAAGGAAATAATGTCTGAAAATATGTCATCAATTTTGTTATTTTGATTCTCAATTTATAAATAAAAAACCATTTTGAGCAAGAGTAAAAATAACAAGACGTGTCTATTCTGTCTCGTTCGTGCTCTGGGAACTATGGCTATATACCTAACCCAAGACCATTTTTACTCATAGAAAATGAATATGTTATTTATTTTAATATTAATATTCTAAATAATAATAATACATATGCTGCTGGGATATATATATAGGGTCAAAATATAAATATATATTTAACCAAAGGCATACACTGAACCAAAATGCACATCCGTCACTTTTCCAGACCTCAGAATGCAGCAGTGTGAGAATCTGACAGTAAATATGAGAGACGTCGATATCTCAGCCCGCTATAAGCAGCAGAGGAGCATTTCTGCTGATCAGCAGCATTGCAGACAACAGCGGCTGTCTCTGCTGAGGCAATGAAGTTTCCAGCATGTTAAATCTTCACCCCGACATCATCGCTATGGGCAGCTGGAAATATATGTGCAAATAAAAAAATAAATATATAAATAAACCTGACAGGCCCCACAAAATATGGTCTCTCAACTCTCGACAAATAGCATATTTCATGGATTTTCCTTCATTCCACTTACTTTACGGCCACAATATTCTCTTATAACCAAACTTGTCTCCTTATTTCAAATATTTTTATTCATACAAATTAAGATCAGCATAAGTGCATATTCACACTTCTCTCAATGTTATGAATGCCCGAAAGAAATTTAAACAACACATTGGTAATGGTTTATGTCTACTCTGTCTCTGAGAAGTGGGTGTATAATTTGTTGATGTGACAGCCTGTATAAGTCAAGATGAGCAGAGAAGAAGACATTCAATTAGGTCTCATATGTTTTATGTGTTCGTTCAACCACTCGCAGTAAGATAAGCAGTGGAAAGATGAACACAGTCTGTAAATGAAGAGAGTGTCTGTTTACATTCATTGTGGATTAAAGATAGGGAAATATCTGTATTATTATGATCTTTAAGTAGAATATTTCAACACTCTTAAAAATGCTGGGTGGTTTTAACCCAATTTTGGGTCAAATATGGACAAACCCAGTTGCTGGGTTAAAATGTCATTGAAATTTATTTGGACAATTTCAATTGGGTTGAAACAACAACATTTTAAAAATGAAACATGACAAATGAAAAGAGAACAGAATGAATGAACAGAACAGTGTGGACAGTTCTACATTCTGGTCCAGTTTTGCTCTTTGTTTCACAGGGTCAAATGCTGGTGCCAATTTTCACTCAGATGGTTCATTTGTCCATCACTGGCAGAGATCCCAGTCTTGCATTCCCACAAATTTACGGATCATTAGGAAGACAGTTAGGCATTTTCCTAGAACAGTAAGAGGGTTTTCGGTAACATAGGGTACCTTCTAGATAGCATCACTACTCAGAGTTCAAGTGGCTAATAGCCCATAATTTGTAGGAGCATTTCAACAGTTATTCATGTAATCAGACTTTCATCAGAGCTTGAAAAAAATAGCATAATGACATTTATGTTCGTAAAATGCCAACTAATAAAATGTTCTAAAAGAAAAAATATCCAAAGATTAAGATACAAAGATTATTTATTGGGCTTAGTTAGTTAGTAGTTACAGTAGGGTAGATGATTTTGGAAAGGCTAGAAATAGCAGGTTAGCATTGAAAGCCAAAGATCATGATCTCCATGCATAATTCAATACAGGCCCATTTGAAATACATGCTTCAGCCTACATTTTTGTAAAAGCACAAAAACTTACTTCAACATACGTTTGACTGCAGTTTCTAGGTAAAATGAATGCTACCGGGCAGTATGATGCCAACATCTTTCTATCCTTTTTACACTAATATTTACCGGGACAAAAAAAGGATTCATTTCATGCAGTTCTTTGTGCAACACCAAATAAATACCACAAAACTCCTTAATGGTGTCTATGATTTGTAATTGAATACATTGGCCTCACCTATCTATCTCCATATTTACATTTTTCTGGCATGGTCAGTTTATACTTGTGGTGTGGAGTGCTCAGGTTCGAGTCTGGTGAAGCACGATTCCACAAATAAGGTAAAAAAAAAAAAGTAAAATCAAGGAAAAACTATGTGCAAATGCACTTTTTTCATCTGGTTGCTTTTGAATACATTATTGGTTGGGTTTTTATTGAACGGTTTAGGTCAGTGTTTGGCTAGGTGATATTTCAGACAAGCCCTGCCTTCTTGTGGATGTGTACAAGAAGTACATGTCTCTGAAACATAAAAAAAACATGCTAAGTAACTAGTTTTAGATTCAAAAGTGCTCTAAACAGGATTTGTCATCTGAAACGTGCAACCAAATGCAAGCGGAGCAATGTACTTTACATTTTGCACAACTGTAGCATGTATTTCTAATCAACAGGTTTGGCAGAATCACTCTGCAAAGCCACGCCTCCTACACATGAATACGCATAGGCAGACACAAACGTCAACACATGAGAGTGAGATTACCTGTTTTCTCGTGTGTTTGCCTGTGAAAGGAATGTTTGGTGGATGTTGTTTGCCTTCCATTTTCACTCAGTCTATATAGCGGGAAGGTGCTGATAATGTATCCTGTCTGTGCAAAAAATTAGCAAATTCATATTTTGACAGGCATGTAGGGAAGCTTATCATAATGCTCGGACCAAACATTTGGATTGAAATATGTTTTATCTGCTTCCACAGATTATTTAAATACTTATAAACACATGTGGCCAGTGTTGGGGAAAGTTACTTTTGAAAGTAATGTATTACAATACTGAGTTACTCCCCAAAAAAGTAACTAATTGCGTTACTTAGTTATTTTTTATGAAAAGTAATGCGTTACGTTACTTTTGAGTTACTTTTTCACACCTGCCTGAGGCTTGATCTCTTTCAGAACTTTTTTTATTTTTGTTTTTTAATTAGAGGAGCTCTGCAATTAATGACACACTGTATAACTTACACCTTCGTTTACCTTAAAAATAATAATTAAAAATAAATTAGAATATTGTTACATTCTGAGAACTTCCTGATGCTATACATGCCGTATATACAGATTAATGAAAGTTGAAAGCAATGTGTTTGCTACTTTTGTATTTTTGTCTTATTAGTTCAGTAAAATCGTTGTCCATTGAGACAATACCCTTTTCTTCCACGTGTTCAAAATAATGAGAATACCTTCGTCACAGAAATGTTTTTGTCTGTTCCCGCGGGGAGCTCATTTTCTCATTGAGTGTGATTCAACGTGATTACACTAATTTTAATTCAGCAAATTATTTTTTGTAAAAGTGAATTAATTAATCTAAAAATTAACTTGAAATTGAAGCTGCTTGATTTTTGTCTTGAATACATTTTTACTTGTATATTTTATTTGAAATATAAATATATCATATTTGATATGAAAATTTCTAAGACTAATAAATATCTGGATGATCAAAATTGCTGACTGATCATTTACAGCAAGGTGTTTAGTACTATTGTATGAAATGTCAACTAAAACTGCTCATTTGTTTTGTTAATATATTTCAGAACATTTTCTATTAACTGTTTCATTAAAAACACAACTATTATTTCATATTCAAGCTTTAAAGGATTAACTATTTATTTGACACAATTTAGTGATTAATAATTATGTCAAAAAAAATCTGTAAGATTTGAAATAATGGAAATGTATTTAAATTATAACAGAACTTAGATTTTTGTGTGAACTCTCCATTTATTTATTACTTATTGACTGCCTGACTGACTGGTTTGTTGATTATGTAAAATTATTTTGTTTAATGAAATAATCCTCTAAATAGGAAATTAAAACTGACAGTAGGTAATTAATGTACTCGTGTGATTCATTCAAATAACCAATTGAGTGATGACAACGCATTCTCACTCACAACTCATCACATATTGATGCTTAGTCAGGACACTTTGGGCTCCATTTTAATGATCTAAGCGCAAATTCTAAAGCGGATGACGAAAAAGCTACGGGTGTGTCCGATTCCATTTTTTTAATTTTAATGACAGAAATGAACAGCCTGTGTGCCCAGTGTATTGTCTAAAAGAGTTGTCCTTATTCTTTTAATGAGTTATGGGTGTGTTTTGGGAACAACGTGCATTAAACCAATCAGAGTCTCATCTCCCATTCCTTTTAAGAGTCAGTTGACCATCTGTTGATAAAGACATCTGGGGAACAACTTCTTCCTTTGACCGTGGATTCAGGAAATGGTGGTGGACGCAGTTCACTGGAAGCATCCATTACATATTTAATTTCTATCTAAACAAAAACAAATCTAAACAAAAAATTATAAAAACAAATATGAATGTTCTATAATAAATACTATTACTAATAATAACATAAACAAATCTACAGTAAATTGTCATGAATATACTGGCTATGACAGAGTCGGATTCCACCAAAGCCCCCCGAGGTGAACGAGGCATGGGAGGAGGTAGTGTTTTTTTTATATATGTAGACAATAATAATTTTTCTACATTTAATCCTTTCATTTTTCATATTTGAATATATGTATGTATTGCTGTGCATCCCTGTGTATTAAGCAACGTGTAAGCGTGTTTTGGACCTGCATAGGCCCATAACTAACATGCTCTTTAAATAATAAAAACCCTGCGCCATTGACTTTAGACCAGCTTTTAGTCGGTCAATGGCGCGGTCTGTTTCATGTGCCTCAAAATAGCAATGCCAGCAATGCATCTTAACACACCTCCTTTTTAGACCAGCACACAAGAGTGCTCATATGCATTTGCTATTTAAACAATGTGGCATGAAACATGAAAATGATACCTGGGCCATGATGAAACTAGACAAAAAAAAAACCTTGCACCACGCCTGGCGCTGCATTGCTCCAGGTGTATGATAGGGCACATTGTGTCATAATATTTTGACAAATAAATAGGTTTAGGTGTTTTTGTGGATTTTGTGCTCATAGCTTTGAAATAATGGCAAATTACCCAATTTGTACAAAGTTCTGTCATGAAACTCTATTTGGTCATGCAGGCTGATAAGTCCTATCGAAATAGCTTTCAACTACATGGCGCAGGTGATTGGTTGCTGTCGCCTCGGCAGCCAACGAGCTTACTCCTCACCATTTAAATACCTCAATGTTTTTTGCGTTACAGTCTTCAGTATGTTTTCGGGTACCCTCCTCCCCCCAGCTCCACCTGTGTATAGATTTGCTACAAGGATTGTCATTTATGTCATGTTATCAGCAGAAGTGTAATACAATCTCTGACATGTCTGTGAATATACTGATGGTAGCAAATGTCAGTACAATAATCAAAGCAGTGTAGCAGATCTATGCCACCAAGGCCAAATACATAAACATAGTCTTACATGTGTTGGGGAGTAGCGAGATATTGTACGAGAGCTTCAATAAAAAATTTTACCAAAATGAGCCATCTTTTTTTTTGGAGATAATGCTTCCTCTGTTATTGCAATGCTACAGCGTTGACATTATAATTTATTGCACTTTTTAAGTACCAAATATTTATTTTAAAATGAAACTTTATTGATGTTTTTGTAATATACACCTTTGTGGAAAAAGGTCCCTTCAATGTAATCAGCTACTTTCAGGAAAAATATTGTAGTGTAGCTATCTAATTGTTTAGAAGTGTGGTTTGACAGTGGCTTAGCTACATTTTTCTGATCAAGCTTATTTTTAGCTTATCAAGCTACAGTTGCAGAGTAGCTTCCCCAAAACTGCATATTCATTACCATATTAAATCTGTCAGAGAGTTGTCATTACAGAAGTCATTTAATCGTGATGATAAAATGCTCAGTGCCTAGCACATTAGCATATGATTCCAAAAGTTCCTTATTTTAAGCAATGGAGAACACTGTGAATTGAAAATGACTCTGAAGTAGTCACAACCAAGCATCAATATATAAGTTGGTGATGAAGTAAATAGCTCTCCATTGAATCAGTGATTTACTCAATAAATTCAAAATGCAGATTCATTTAGAAAGGAAACAAATGTGCGCAGATCAGAGATTCACAACTTCATTAATATTTTTCTTTGGCAAAACAGCTAAAACTGACAATAATGTGTTTAAAATATAATCGAATAATAACTTCTTATTTATAAAAACTGTTATATAGCATACAAATATGATACAAAATATCAATTTGCCTCAATATATTGAATTTCATTCTACAGGTTCCTCCATACAAGTTGTCCTGCCCCATGTTTATCGCCAACGAACTGAATTGTATCAAAGATAAAATTACTAACACAGGTCTGACATGGGATTTTTTTTCTACATAAATTAAATTATAATACATTAAGTCAAGAGCCCTAGTATGGGGGAGTGAAGAACATGGGAAAGACCACTTGAAAATGTATAGTACACACATGTCTCTGATGTTTCCATGGCTATGGAATATTTTTTTTCATGCTAATGTTGGGGGAAAGATTAGCAAAGGCACCTACATTCATTATGGTTCCCAGGAACTGCATGAAAACACATTGTGACTTTTAAACAAGTATGCACAACCTATGTATCACATTACATAACTGTATATCAATAATAGAGGATTGCCTTCTTGAGATTGCAAGTTTCTATACTCGAATTAAAGATCGAACAAAAACAGTCAATGACAGAAATAGAAGAAACTGCTCTCATGAACACAGAAAGAAATGAAGGAAAAATGTTTTATTGTATAATTTTTTTATATATGTAATTACAATGCTTATTTTGAAAAGTCTGTTTGATCATGACGCTGTGTTGGTGAAGTGCTTTTCAATCACTGCATGAAACTTTCTTTTAAGGCAATTAAAATGTGATTCAGTTCCGGAAAACCACTCGCGGCCAGTAATCAAATGTTCATATCACACAATATTGAGTGCACTATAGGTTGTGTGTCGATGCATTTGTGTGTGAAGTCAAGCAAGGAGAAAAAACCTCTTAGAAAATGAGTCCTTGTATCAAGGTCTCCGATAATCATCCTGCTTTTCAAACCCTGTAAACCTCCTTTGAGAGAATCGTGAATGTGTGCCTTGAAAAAATATAAAAGTGAACACTACATAACACGTATAAATTTTAGTCTTACAAGGATTTGGCTGCAGAGACTTAGTGGCATTGAGAGCAGTCATGTCACACTATTACTATTTTTCTTAATTACAGAAACAGGATCATTGGTTTATAGCTTTGAGAGTGTAACAGAGTTTGCCATGTGACACATATGAGGGATTTGACTAAGCAACTGAAGGAACCAGCTGGTGTGTTTATTTGTATCTAAAGGAATCAGATCAGGTAATGGTTGATTTTATGGCTGATTATAACGCTCTTCTCAAATTAATCATCATTTGTGAATGTGCTGCTACCTCAATCAATACAAAATGTAAAAAATACAAATCGTGTTTACAGCCTGCTTTCCAAGAGCAACACAGCACTTATTCTTTTAATACAAATTATGTAAGAAGCCAGATTTTGCATAGAAAGGTAGCTTGCACAGATAAGATTAATTTAAAAATGTTTTGGTTTTTTTTGAGCCTGCTTGAAATTAATTGTGGGTGGATTGTGGTTAAGATTAAGATTATATTTATGCTTAGGTGGGGTAGGTTAGGTTCTGCTGAAAACTGATGTATCTGATATCAAAGTTCAGTCAATAGGTTTGTCTAAAAGTGGCAGAATTGCTTGGACGCTTTAGAAATCTCCATATCTACAAAATGAAGACACAGAAAAGAAGACGGTGTGATGGGGAAAGGGAAGGGAGGAGAGAGGGATAGAAAGAAAGAAGCAGATCATCAGTAAACTTTTGCAAATTGCAGGTGACACAGTTGTTGACTACATATGAAGTTTGCAAAACTCCGGAAGGCACTGGCCTCCAAACACTCTTCCGTCATGAATTAAAGAGAGAAAGAGAAAGATGTGACTCACTCTTCCTCTGCGACGGGGGTGTTGTAGCTTTGAAAGAGTGGCTGAACAAAGAGTCCGAGTGTGCCGACGACACACACCAGGATAAAAATCCACAGGAAGAGTCGATCGATCACCATGGCCACATACTTCCAGTCCTCAATGATCTGCAGGATGCATACAAGTGGAAAATACTTTAATTACTACTGCATATATGCACAGTCATGGTGGAGTTAGGGGTGGGCTTGAAGCATGAGCTTCAGCAAAGCTCTGATTGTGTTTTAGCACAATGTTACAATACAATTCAGAATTGCAATTTTGATTCATATTGCAGACATGGCTTCTCATTGGTAAACTGTAAAGAATTTACTAGTTCCTGATTAGTTACTGTATGTACGTTTTTGTTGTAAGTTGTATTGACACACACTTTTACTTACTTTTCAGTCAATTAAATGTTTTTTATTCACTTATCAAGAAAAGGTCCTGTTTGTTTGTTGGAAAATCTTCACTGGTTGTGCTGTGTGCTTTTTGATTCACTGAAAGATTAGGCTCATAAGAGTCATTTGTTGAAGAATCACAAACTATATTTGTTGTACTGATAAATGTTTTTTTATTCAATAAAATGTCTCAGCTCCAAAAGTTCACTAGTTTACGAATCATACAAAATTAATTGTTCGTGAGTAATACTACTTCAGTTGTTTCATGTTTTTGTTTTTATTTACTAAAAATAACTGACTCCTTTAGGTGGCTCAGTGGCTCTGTGACTCCTCCACGATGGCTCTGTCTGATAGTACCAGTGACCATCACAGCAAGAAGGTCGCTTAGAGTCCCAGCAAAGCCAAGAGGCCTTTCTGTGTGGAGTTCTCATGTTTTCACTGAGTGTGGGTGGATTTCCTCTGGGTGGTCTGGTTTCCCACACAGTCCAAAGACATGCGGTATAGGAATTGGATGAATTAAATCCAATCAGTTTAGGGGGCTGGGTTGTGGCAGGATTGGCATCCGCCAGTAAAACATATGGCAGAATAATTGGAGGTTCATTATGATGTGGCGACCCCTGATAAAGCAGGGAATAAGCCGAAGGAATGTAAGTGAAATTACTCCTTATATATTCAACAATGGCGGCGTGGTGGCTCAGTGGGTAGCGCTGTCGCCTCACAGCAAGAAGGTCGCTGGTTCGAGCCTCGGCTGGGTCAGATGTCATTTCTGTGTGGAGTTTGCATATTCTCCCAATGTTCGCGTGGGTTTCCTCCAGGTGCTCCGGTTTCCCCCACAAGTCCAAAGACATGCGCTATAGGTGAATTGGGTACGCTAAATTGTCCGTAGTGTATGTGTGTGAATGAGAGTGTATGGGTGTTTCCCAGTGATGGGTTGTGGCTGGAAGGGCATCCGCTGTGTAAAACATATGCTGAATAAGTTGGCGGTTCATTCCGCAGTGGCGACCCCAGATGAATAAAGGGACTAAGCCGAAAATGAATGAATAAATGAATGAATGAATATTCAACAATTGGACTGCACTGGTTTGTGTACATTATTTTTTAATTCGCTATAAAGGAAAAATATTCTGTGAGCCAATTCATTTGAGAATTGGACTACACTGGATGTGCTGTAATTAAAAATGTTCATGTATTTTTTTATACATTAAAATGGGTGGGCTTCTAAAAATCATTAGTCTGAGAACTATACTAATTGTGCTGCATTTTATTTTTTTGGTTCACTTAAAAAAAAGACTAGCTCATAAGGGTTATTCATTAAATAAATGAACTACTATTGTGTTTACTTTTTGTATTTTTTGATTCACTGTAAAGAACCAGCTTCTGTGAATTGCATTATGGGACCTCTGCTCTACAGTTTAACAAAGGGACTTTTATTGACATTATAGGAGTTTGAATTAATAAAATGTATAAGAAATAATACTGTATATAGAGAAATAAGTCAGAAAAAAATAACAAAAAAGGTACTGGCAGTTTATTACAAGGTTTTTGTACCATAATATATAACACCAACCCAGACAATATATGACTTTAAACTATTAAAAATGTTAATAAAAGTAACTTTTTACTGGAAGAAAGTTCAAGGTCCCATAATGCAATTCTAAAGCATAAATTAACAGGGAAAAAAATAATAATAATAAAACCTTGAACGAATCACATAATGCAGAAAACTGCTAATTTACGCATATATTTTACAGTGTAGGCTACATGTTTTATGAGTGGTTTTATGCTTACAATAGTAAAGAAATATGTAATATTCTCAACAAAAATTGTAAAAGAAAAGCAATTTCAAGTTTCAATTAAGTATGGAGGAAAAAAGTTCAAACAAGCAAGAAAATATGCCAATTGTTTATTACTTACATAACTTATATTTGGTTAAAAGATAGAAAAAAAAATGTAAAAATCCATATATTTATATATATATATTTGTGTGTGAAACAATTATATAAAGTTTTATCCTTTAAAAAAGCAAGTGTTGTGGATTTTATCTAAAGAAGTTATTTCTCTGCCCCTTTGAAAAGCGGCTTTACACAAGTTTTGCATTTTAACTAACATGGTTCAGAATATGGACCTCTGTCAGAGTTCGAGAAACACTTGTCACTAAATTATTTATTTCCTGAACGTTGTTATTTGGGAACTCACCCCTGTTTTTTTTTTTATGTTTTTAATTTACTGTAAAGAATGAGCTCCTAATAGTCATTTGTTGGAGAATTAGACTAAAGTGCCTGTGCTGCATTTTTATTTATTTTATTGATTTATTGAACTACTAAAAATATTTAGCTGAGTCATTAGTTCGAAAATCAGACAAAGCTGCTTGTGTTGCATGTTTTGTGCTTCCCTAAAATAGCTGAACCCCAGATTAATTAATCTGAGAATCATACTACCCCAGTAGCGCTGCATGTTCTTTGATACACTAAAGCGAACTGACTCCTTATTCATTTGAGAATGGTATTTCACAGCCTGTGCTGTCTGATAAATCTCATATACTAACACTTGTCTAATCCATCAAATCAATCAATAAAACAAAAACCCTTCTCACCCCTTCATCGTCGTCTTCGATCTTCATATGTTCTGCAATGAACCTCACGCCTTCAATGGCCTCATCCACGTCCGAGTCATGCCTGACTTTCACCCTCTGCCTGAACTCTGACCCCTCAGGAAGGTCACCGACCCTCCAGGCGCCACACACTCGCCCCGGGTCATCACTTAAGAAGTAAGAGTCTCCATCCAATCTCAAGCTCTTGGCATCCGAGGAGAAGGATTTCCGCTGGTGCTTCCGTCTGAATCTCTCCCGTACATTAGACCTTCCCGGTCGGCGCATTAGCAGGAAAACAGGAAGCTTATGCAGGAACACACGCTTGACCCATTCAGGCATACGATGAGTGGATGGAGAACGATGGTGGACGTTGAGCACACACACACTCGTCACGATAGAAAACGTGACCAGCACCATCGTGAACATCAGATATTTTCCTATCAACGGAACGGCCAGCGATGTTGGTGGAACGATCTTCGAGATCAAGAGCAGAAACACAGTAAGAGCCAGAAGAACTGAAATACACAGCGTCATCTTCTCCCCACAGTCTGAAGGAAGGTAGAAAACAAGAATGGCAAGAGACGTGATGAGGACGCAAGGAATGATGAGGTTGATGGTGTAAAAGAGAGGCTTGCGCTTAATCACAAAGTCGTACGTGACGTCCAGGTAAGTGGGATCACTCAGGTCTTCGTTTTTTCGGCCCGGGAGAGACACAATATCCCATTCTCCGCTAGGCGTGTAGTCATCACGACTAGCGAAATCAGACGTCAAGACGAGGTCTAGTTCTGTGCGGTCGTAGGTCCATGAACGGAATTTAAGCGTGCAGTTCTGTTGATCGAAAGGGAAGTTGCGGACTTCAATGGCACAGGCGCTCTTGTAGATGGCAGGAGGGAGCCAGAAAATATCACCGTTGTTGGAGACGACTGCATTGCAGTAAAATGATACTTCATACACACCATCTGCACTGTAAGAGAAGAGAATACACACTCTAATATCCATATAGGGTTTATCTGCACGTGACTAAATGAAGTCAGCACTTCAGCACAGGTTTTTGCACAATATTGCCTTTTTAAAATAATGAATGTTATGTATTTGTTTGTTTCAAATGAATTTTGATTTTCATTAGGTGTAAAAGAAAAAATATATATTTGGTTTCTAACGTAATATTTGATAAACAGTGTTTAATTTCAAAATCAAATTTCTTTACCAAAGGTAAAGCAAATTGTTAAAATATTATCTTGGCATCAGGTGAACAGTGTATCTTTTAATACTTTAAAATAAGGTTGTAAGTCTAATAGTAAATGGAATAAATCTCATAAATTTGGTGTGTCAAAAATTATTATGCTAAGCATTATTTACAAAATTTTACAACAAAATATAATGAAAATGTTAACTTGCTTGCCCTAAGCATATTGTAAAGATAATTATTTTCTCTCAAATATTCATATATGCATTATGAGATGTTGAGAGTTGAGATATATTTTTAAGGAATAAATATTTGAAAAAGAAAGATTTTATTGATAAATGATTAGATTGTTTAAATAGTAAATATTAAGAAATGTATTATTTTACAATGTGTGTTTAAACTGACTTTCAGCATATATTCAGCCTAATAATTATTTATTAATAAATTACAATAAAAAACATTTAATAATCTCTTTTGTAAAATTCTTCCAAAAAAAGAAATAGTTATATATTTTTATTGCTTTTAAAAAAAAATTCATAACTTGTTTTAAAAAAAAATGCTACCAAAATAATAGCTTTTTAAAAAAATCATATTAATTCCTTAAAAACATTACTAAAGCCAAAGCGAATTACTGAAATATTATCAGGAGAATATTTATGTAGTATTTTGTTGAAATATTATTGTTGAATATATTGTGGTATTTTGCCTGCCAACATATATATATATATATATATATAACAGTTTTATCATTCCATGAAAATGAAAAGAAAAATAGTGTGTCAAAAATGTTATACTAAACATTCTAACTTTAAATACATTAAAATAACTTTAAATGCCCAAATATTTTAGTTTAGTTATTTTAGTTTCTCTCAGACTTCCCGATGTGTTTCCTTGTGGCTCTCAGTCTGAAAAAGTGTATGAGATGTTAAAAACGCCTCCTCATCACACACACACAGTTCCTGATTAACATGCATTAATTAACAGATCTTTAATCCAGAATCTCTTTCTCTCTATGCCCTTGAAAAAAATTGACTAGTGTACAGCTTCTTAATTAAAATTAGCATAGAAATACAATGCTTATTTTAGCAAAGGATTACACGCACCAGTGTCTCTTTACACGAGGAAATGCCTCTTAAACAAATTAAGTCTCATCTCACCCAATGCATCCGTTCAAGACACAAACATGTGCAAGTGCATCCTCCATTTTTATTAACTATAATGGAGATTATCTAACACACATTACTTTCATTAGGAACACACATCTGAGCTAGATCCCTCCCAAACATTTTTTTTTATTTGTCATCCTACTTTTATTTATTTTTTTCATCCTTCTGAGCTTTGTCAACAGCGCAGACATGAACGACCTGAAAGAGGAGCAACAAGGGAGGCGAAGGCTCTTGCTTTGGGCAATTCTCTAGCATAATTAGCCAGTCTGTTGGAACAGTGACAGCCTGCTTGTTGTGTTGAGTTTGTCACTAAATACTGACTGTGCAACAAAGCTTTAAAACATCCCAAAAGTTTACAGGGCTTATGGCCTGATTAAGAACTGAGAGTGCAAAAAATAAGTCTTAACACACATTAGTGAGCTACTAATGTTTCCTACACCCTAGTCCAAATAATAAAATATTATATGCATGTTATGTTACTATTCTGAATGTACTGTACATAAGAGCTTAAAAATAAGAATGGTCCATATCATGTGTGATTACTTTTCTGTGTGTTCTACGTATGGAGTTATATTTTACCTAGACAATTTTAGCTTATTGAGTATTTTCTTATTGTATTGTAATTTTGGGGTCAGTAAGATTTATTTTTTTATTCTGAAAACAATGTAACAAGTTACTAAGCAATACAGCTGTTTTCATTAAGCTGTTTTTAATTAATTATTTGCTTTTGAGCATCATCAGCATAATAAATAGAGTAATAGATTATAAAAATGCAGCTTTGGCATTTTAGCTTATTTCATATTTTCTTACTGTATTGTAAATTCTGGGGTCAGCAATATTTGTATTTTTTTTTTTTTTAAAGAAATTGCTAATTTTATTGTTAATTATTTTATCTTGAATTTCTTGATTTAAACATTCACTCATTCATTTTCTTTTCGGCTTAGTCCCTTTATTAATCTGGGGTCGCCACAGCGGAATGAACCGCCAACTTATCCAGCATATGTTTTACGCAGCGGATGCCCTTCCAGCTGCAACCCAAGCCGGGAAACATCAATACACACTCATTCACACACATTCACTACGGACAATTTAGCCTACCCAATTCACCTATACTGCATGTCTTTGGACTTGTGGGGGAAACCGGAGCACCCGGAGGAAACCCACGCAAATACGGGGAGAGCATGCAAATTCCACACAGAAACGCCAACTGATCCAGCCGAGGCTCGAACCAGCGACCTTCTTGCTGTGAGGCGAACGTGCTACCCACTGCGCCACCGTGCAGCCCTGATTTAAATGTATTTATTAAAAAAAAAATCTAAGAAATGTAATTCTTTCAAACTTTTTTTTAAATCCTGAAAACAATGTCACCATGAGGTATTAAGCAATACAACTATTTTCATTCAGCTATTTTAATTTGAATCATTTGTTTTTGAGCACCATCACCATAATAGAAAGATTTCTGAAGGATTCTAAAGACTGGCGTAATAGCTTCTAAAAATCAGCTTTGTCATTACAAAATAAATTACACTTTAAAATACATAATTTTTTCCATAATATTTTATAACATTACTATATTACACAGTATTAATACTACACAATATTGATACTGTTTAACAATAGTTATACTGTATTTTGATCAAATAAATGCAGATTGCAGCCTCAATAATTCTTTTAAATATTTTTTTTTAATCAAAAGGAGGGTATTTTTGACAATCATGATGACATACTTGTTATAGAGTACTATATCAGGAAGCCAGATGTGACGTGATGGTATTCTCAGTTTTTTGATGCCCTCATACTCATTTGGATCCCACACCAGTCTGTAGTCGTTCCACTCCTAAAGAGAAAGAAGAATGTGGTTCAAACTGGTCAAAATGGCTGCTAACATGTTTCAGTACAGCTCTGGAAAGAAATTAAGAGACTTCTTCAAAGCTATTATGGGTTATCTGGATTTACAATTAATATGTGTATTAAGTAAAATGTTCATTTGTCTACTGATAACGTATCTTGAATTTTTTTCATGTAGAGCATTTAACAGCATAATATAAACTATTGCATGTTTTCAGACCTTAATTATTATGAAAAACTATTTGTAACATAATGTATTTAAAGTCTGAACACATTGAATATTTTTATAGATCTAGTGTCACTTTCTGCCAAAATGATAATATTCCAACTTGAAACTTTGAAGACACATTACCAATAGACAATAAATAATTTTTTTCCAGGGCTGTATTTTGAATCAATTCAAACAAAACTGTTAAATGCATTCCCTCAGTTAAATGGGATTTCCAGAAGAAAAAAAAAAGCTAAAAGTGAACAGTGATTTAATTAAAACTGAAATCTGCCCCGTGCTGTATGTGCACTCATTTGTGGGACAGTTCATTTCACTGTGTTTTATAACAGTATCCAGATGAGTGCACAGGTATAGCAGGTGAGTTTACCTGAGTCAGCCACACATTTGTTGTCATGATTTGCTCCCTCTCGTTCTGTAAAAAGCATAGAACATTGGGTGTATTTATAATCAATATATGAAGAGGAAAAATAAACTTGATGACAGGAATATGAACTGCAGGATTAGAAAAGAGTAAATAGGTCCTTATGAAATCCACTTCACACATTTTTGAGGACCTGTATGAACAGGAATTGTTTTACAAAATTGTATACAAAAATCACAAAAACATTTCTCTTTTTAGCTTAGTTCACCATTGTCATGTAAATGTAGATTTTGTTGTTACAGTTTAGTTTCTGTTTACAATTGCTCACTTCAAGTGTTTCCTCTTATTACATATTATATATCTGATTTGTGAAAATGGCTATATTTATATTTGGCCAAATAAATGTGTCTCCAATAAAAACGGATGTGATTCCGATCAATAAATCCTGCACTATATGTAAATTTAACTAGGTTACATAGACTAAAGAATCAGATACATAACATTTTATTTTATTTTACAGAAAGGTCAGATATAGTCTATATCTTATTCGACATACAAATGATTTTATATATAGGCTACAGGAGGCTTTGTACTTTACTTGTGTTGCTGTAATATTTTATCATTTAATGATTAATGACCACTCAAAACATTTTTCAGAGTGAAACAAAAAAAATGTATAAAACAAACATCTCAATATGTCATCTGTGGCATTGTTGCATGTTAAATCTAACTTTGTCATGTAGCCTATAAGAAACTCACAATTTTATTAGAGTATTTTTTTTTTCATTGTGGGAGGAGAAAAATGTTTTTGAAAATTTGGTTTTAACAAGCAGAAGAATTTAGACTTGTCCAGATTCACCTGGATTGTGTCCAAGATCACCTCCTGAAGTGTACTGCTCAAAAAAAAAAGGAAACACTTAAACAAGCAGTATAGTTTGAACGATTGGATTTATATGTCTCAAATTATTTGGACATTTACACCCCTTTTTACAATAGGATAGCTATCTTACCAGCCAAAAAAAACACATAAAGTGAACAGGTAAAAAGCCCCCTATAGTGTGTGATGGTTTGTTACCCTGTTTATCTATTGTGTCCACCTGTCTTATTCATTTGTTCATTTAATTCTCTATATTGCAGCATTCAAGTCCTCCTTCGAGTTCATATTTGAGAGTTGACAAATTTAAAGGTGGGTTTAAGTCCCTTTAGTTCATTACATGATGGTGTTGAACATTTTATACATGAAATTGAACTTGATTTTTTAAAATCACATCTAAATAATGATCAATAAGTGAAGTTTATTTATAAACTAATTTCGAGAGGATCACGTGCTTATGATTGCTTGCGGCTGGTCCCGCATTATTCAATTTATGATTCACCAATCAGACGATTCCTAAGCCACTATAAATACCCTAAGTTCCATATAACAGCCATCTTTGTTTTGAAGAATGCCCCCTTCCACCCCTACTCCTCCTCCTTTCCTGGATGGGTGACACGGTGGCCCAGTGATTAGCACTGTTCCCTCACAGCAAGAATGTCCCTGGTTCTAGTCCTTACCAAGCCAGCCGACGTTTCTGTGAGGAGTTTACACGTTCTCCTCGTGCTCACGTGGGTTTCCCCCGGTTTCCTCCCACCGTCTAAAAACACGCAACTTAAGTTAATTGACTAATCCAAATCGCCACCATAGACATGCTCCTAGTAAGTAGTTATCTCTTAAGAGTAATCACTATCTGTTCATTAGCTACTACAGCAGGGGAGGTCTCGAGATCTACCTGAGCTCAAACTCCCCTCTCGCCTTGCAAACGGGAGGGAGCCCCGGGCTCGAGGATCTTATGAACTCAGAGCTCTCTCCCGGGACAGCATGCCAAACAAGCTTTATAATCAATCATCAGTTGATTATAAGTGTGAACTCTTGAAATAAGGTGCATCAGTGTGTTTTGTTTTATTCAGTTTATAATGGCTCTGAAAAATGGAATTGTCATATAATCTACACTGCACAACATGTTTTCGAACTTTTGTTTTTATTTTGTCTTGCTTCAAGTACAAATATCAAAAACAAATCTAAAATTAAGAACTTTTTTTTCAGAAATAATAAGTCAAAATTAAGTGAGTTTTTCTTTAAAACAAGCAACATAATCTGCCAGTGGGGTAGGTAAATTAATCTTGGTTATAAATAATTTAGTTTATTCTACTTATCCCATTGACAGAACATTTTGCTTGTTTTAAAGAAAAACTCTAGAAAATGATTCTAGTAAGAAAAATTTATGCAAGAAAGCATTTTTTGCAGTGCAAATTCCATTTTAGGACTAAATTATGTGATTTCGACTGTGTTTTCTGCATCACAGAAAATCATTGAGCCCTAAGCATGAAGGGTTGAGGACATGACACAATCCATACTCAAACCTGCATCATTCAGCCGTGCAAGCACAAACACTGTGTCCTAACCAGACATGACATGAAACTGAAATCTTACTGAAAGTGAAATTCAGTCAGAATGTATTTACTGTTTAATCTAGTTGTGTGAAGCACAGATTTGAACAAATGAGATTTTCAGTGGGTGGAAAGCCAGTGCAATATGGTAAAAATAGAAACAAATTGTTTTGTCGCTTGTCACTTTGTGGCATTGTGCTTGTTTAGAATACAGTGTCAATGTGAATGTACCTCAAGTCTGTAATGTGTCAAGGGCATGTTACTGCTGTGCCATGGCTGAAATTGTGTGCTTGTGACATATATACTTATGTATACAAGGGTATACAAAGATAACTTATACCATCTTTGGGCTGCCACTGCAGCATGTCCTTTTAAAATAATATGCCTTTGTACCTTATTACAAATGTACAAACGTTGCATGTTAGTACAGTACATACATTAATAGATTTTGAAAGGGTACCACCCCAATGACAATTTTTGTACATTTGTATTGCCATGGGAAAACAAGATTTTAGGCTATGCACAATGCCTTAAAGGGCACCTGCCACCTATGATGCAAAATCAACTTCTGGAAGCTGTTTAGACAGAACTGCATGTAGGTATAATGTGTCCACTCATGTTGGGGCGATATAAACACAACAGCGCACGCAGCTGGCAGCAATCATAATCAATTGTGTATAAGAATGCTAGCCACGCGTCGCAAAAGCACCTTGTTGCTTTCAGAAGCTTCACGTGCAGTCTGAAAAAGACGTTTTGCTGTCATCCTCCGACTTCATTCGAGAGAGAGAGAGTAAGAGAAAGCTGCCGTCTTCTGAGAGGCTGATTTCTCCCGGTTCCAGTGCGAGCAACAGTACGAGCAGTGGCGGTCAAGCTGGGCTTTTCCCGTCCCTGGGCGTTTCGTTGGACCGGTACTTCAAGAGCAGTGAGTATAAAGTAAAATCTCCTAAAAGAGCAACACAGTCCGATCGTGCGTTTCTGGATGCGGTGGTTCCCTGTCTCCGGATGATGGGCACAAGAACTGTGTTACATGTTTGAGGGTTAATGCGGTGCTCGCGGGTAGTGAATGCTGTCACTGCAATGGCATGTCTGTTGCGCAGCTAAGATCGCGGCTCGCTATTGCAAAAGGGCTTCGAGTGAAAGAAGCGCTCTATCCTCCGGGATGATCGCCCTCTCACTTGATGACACCTAGGACTAGATGTCCATCGCTGCATCGGAGGGTGGGCTGTCATTTTCCAATGACAATTCGGACCCGTTTCCTCCCTCAGGGGTGGTAAGCGAGGCTCCGAATTTGAAATCTGATATGATGGCCGTGCTAACCCGGGCTGCTTTGGCAGTGGGGCTGGAGATGGCTTGTCCCCCAGCTCAGCCGCTTAGAGGGGAAACCCTCTAAGCCTCCCGTCCCTTTCTTCCCAGAGGTGTACAGTATGTTCACGCAGCGCTGGAGGGCACCTTTTTCTGCCCGGTCTGCGTATGCTTCCGCCCTCACCTTCCTCGATGATGGAGCAGCCAAGGGGTATGAGGCGATTCCCCAGGTCGAGCATGCTATCGCAGTCAATCTTGACCGCATGATGCCTCTTCCTGGAGCGGTCAGCTTTGGCTCCCGTCCAAAGCGTGTAGGTTGTCTGCGTCCCTCAGGGCCAGTACCTACACTGCTGCGGGCCAGGCTGCCTCCGCCTTGCACACTACGGTCACATACCAGCGCTACCTGAGTGCCCTGGGAAGGACGATGGCCACACTAGTGGTCCAGGAATGCCACCTCTGGCTAAACCTGGCAGATATGAGTGACGTTGACAAAGTTCGCTTTCTTAACGCACCCATGTCCCAGGCTGGCCTGCTCAGTGACACCGTGGGTGAGTTCACCCAGCAATTCACCACAGTGAAAGAGCAGTCAAGTGCGATGGGAAAAGTCATCTACAGGTGGGCTCTCAAAACCGCTCTCCCCACCGAACCATCCACTTCGGCTGCTCCTTGCCAACGGTGCTCGTCTGCGGCTCCAAAATCTGCTCCGCTGCCCTGTCCGTTCCACCAGCTAAGCGGCAGCGTCGAGCACTCCGCAGACGATCACCACCCCCGCCTAAGGGCGCCGATAAGTTCGGTAAATGGACACGAAGCGTCCAAAAAGACATTTGCTCTTTCCTCGGCAGAGGGCCGGGACGCCCATATCATTCCAAACAGGCTGCTGGCCTCACGGCCGACCGCTACCAAATTTTCAATAAAGAGCGGTTTCTCCATTCTCCGGGTGTGACAGCCCGAACACTGCCAGCTTGGGACACTATGCCTTCCAGCTCGCAGTATCAGTGCTCTTCGACACAGGCTCAGAGAGTGCCAGAGGACTCTGGAATAGCCTTCCCGATAATGTCCGAGGCTCAGACACACTCTCTCAGTTCAAAACTAGATTAAAGACCTATCTTTTTAGTAAAGCATACACTCAATGCATCGCATAATGGTATGATGCATAAATGTGCTCCCCGCAGGTGAGCTGGCTTGACAACCACCTGGAGGACACACTCCTCCTGTCTTAATGCACCAGACATTGTGTTAGAAACCCTCATATGCTTTACATGTTTGTTTCTATGTTTGTTTATTTAACTGCTACTTTCATTTATAACACTCCATTTTTGCATCTCGTTTAAATACACTATGAACAGCAGCTACGCTAATTATTTTCTTTATTCTCTATTTCCACCTGGGGATACTCATTCCGAGGTCCCTAGAGACTATGCAGCACCATTGATGCGATCCAAGACCTGTGAAGAGATGATCCCAGGTATCCATAATCCTGGACCAGGCCGTATCCCGAGCTGATGCTGTGGTGGTCATGGAGGAATGGAGTGCATTCCTGAAAGACCACAGTGACAAACGAGTCCCTGCATTGATCCTATGGGCCAGCCTGACCTCCCACCGGTGCCCTACTCACACCTGCAGCTTCTCCACGATGGACGTCCAGCTTCTCCAGCCTCCGGCGCCTAGACTGCAGCTCCACACAGGAAGTTTGGCCAGAAGAATAATGTTCATGCCCAACAGAGCCTGGTTTCTCTCTAGGTTTTTTTTCCCTTCACTTCGTCAATTGGTGAAGTTTTTTTACATGAATTGAATTTAATTGAACTGAACTTAACTAGGTGTATTTTTTATGACTCCCAAAAAATATAAATAAGCCTTTAAGCGCTTCACAGGTAAGTAAGGTAAGTTAGGGCCAGGGGACACGTTAGAAGGCTGCGTCTCTGGTGATGATGGTGAGTTCACGCTGGAGCCTGGCAAACCTCTCACCAGCGACTTGGTAAGGTTCAATCACTGTGGCGTTTTCCATACATTTCCCCATAGTGGAAGTTTTCCACATAGCATTGAAGTTCCCCTCCAGCTGGGGAACGTAACGGTTACTACGTAACCCTCGTTCCCTGAGGGGGAAACGGAAATGCTATGTTCCTTCGCAACAGTGATTGCGCCTTAGCTGACAGCTGTAGTTCGGCTTCTTCAGCTAGAAAAGGTGCTTTTGCGACGTGTGGCTGGCATTCTTATACACAATTGATCGTGATTGCTGCCAGCTGCATGCGCTCGCACTTCCAGTTCATTGACATTTCATTGGCCCGTTTTATTTCTCTTCAGATGATTGGCTTTCTGGTGAAATCCCCATAGTGGAAGTTTTCCACATAGCATTTCTGTTTTTAAGTGGAAGTCTGCCTTTATTAGTCTGCCTGTGTTTTTAAGGCCTGTGACTGTATGAACATTTCAAGAGAGGTTAAAGCATTAAGGCACAAGAAATTGTACCATTTGCAACTTCAATAAAGATACATTTTATTTATTATTTATACAATGAAGACGATGCAGTGTTATTTTACATTTGACTTTTCCAATTTCTGTACCTGAATACTGTTTGACGAAACCATAAAGCAACCATATTTATTGCAGAGAAATAAAATATGGCAATGTCAGATTTTTTCAATATCGTGCAGCCCTAGTAACATGTATAAACATGTACCCAGAACAGGATTTGCAAAAAAACTGGGGTTTCAACTCTCTGTGATAAGCTGCACATTAAGATAGATTTTTATAAGTTTAAAATGTTTTTTAAACAAAGAATGTTTGTAATAAAGTAAAATCAGTAAGATCGCAATGTAATTCATAACCACTGGAATCAGTACAGCCACATAGTGCCAGTACAACAATAAACGAGGAGCAACAATATACGAAAGCAAAATCAGTGCAGCGTGTGTTTGTGTGTGTGTGCGTGTGTACGTGTTTTTGTGACATGTCAGGACACAAATCTGTATAATGACATAGGTATGACACAGGTATTACAAAAAGGAGGTGAAATATGAGGACATTGCTGATGTCCTCATTTCTCAAAAAGCTTATAAATCACACAGAATGAGTTTAATCAGAGAGTAAAGCTGTACACTGTTTCCTGTGATGGTTGGGTTTAGGGGTAGGGTGGAATTAGGTCAATACAAAATACGGCTTGTGCTGTATAAAATCAATGGAAACCTATGTAATGTACCCACTTTTCACAAAAACAAACACGGCTGTTTATCTGACGTAACGCATGAGAAGCAGACACGCACGTGGGAATGATGGTCAGGAAGAACCAGCTCATTTGCAATCAAAGGCACAGGCTACAAAAACAGCTACACATTGTTCTGAGCCCAAAATGCGCATACTCTGCATTGTATAATAAATAATCTGATGGGTATTTTGAGCTGAAACTTTACAGACACATTCAGAAGACAGCAAAGACTTATCTTACATCGTGTAAAAGGAGTAAAATATGGGCCCTTTGAATACTACATACACTACCATTCAAAAGTTTTGGGAATTAAAGTTGTTATTATTTTATTTGTGAGAATTTAAGAGTGTTGTATTCAGCAAGGATCCATTTACATGATCAACAATTATACTAAACAATTATAATTTTACAAAAAAAATACAAAGATCCTAAAAAAATCCCAGACGTTTGTTTGACTAATGTTGGAACAAACCTCTGCAAGACAACAGACCTCGAGGGCCAGAGCTCTGTGTGTATGTGTGTGTGTGTGTGTGCGTGCGTGTGCATGTGTGTGTGTGTGTGTTTGAGAGAGAGAGAGAGAGAGAGAGAGAGAGAGAGAGACACTTACCACACTAATGAGCTGTGCAAGAGAGACTTTGATGCCAATTGTGACCTGTTGACTCTTATTGACTGCAGGCCGGATAAGCTTATTATAACGCTCAGGACCAAGCAGAAAATCAACCAGCCTTTCCTCAGCATCAGCAGCAAGAGACCCTAACACACATGCATACACACACATATGCACACAGACACACACACACACACAAACAGTCCCACATAGAGATTAAAAAATGATGATCAATACATGGCAAATAGCTCACATCATGAGAAATCAAACTTTTCTTGATCACAGATATTTTTAAACCAAAAACCTCATTCTCAAATCCTTGGATAATAGTTGACTTAAACTGTCTGAGCAAAACATTTGAGAGTGGATTATTGTATTAGCTTTGCTCTTTTATAGATTACTATAAATAAAATTAGGACTTTTTTTCCAAACAAAATAATCCAAAGCAAATTCATAAGTGGACTAGAGAGGAAAAATGTTTTGGCTAATCAAATGGTGCTATCATATATAATAATATGATAGCACCATTTGATTAGCCAAAACATTTTAAAATGCCAATAGTGTCATTAAACATAAAAAAAAAAACATCAAAACATATTAAAGTAACAAAGCAGTGCTAGTCCTACAGTTTTTTTTTTATAGTTCCTCAGTTTTTGAGAATATCATGAAAAGGCCAGAAGTGTCTGCTGAGCTGCATGTAATCTGCTCTTACTGCGCAGCAAAAAACAAACATGTCAGAATAATTTTTCTCTGCTTCTTATCCCATCATAACTCATAAGTCCACCAATGTTGTGGAGGGAGTGTGCCAATGACATGGCAAAACAATGACTTGCCAAGACATTTGCAGACACACATACACACACACATACACAGAATGAGAGAGAGAGAGACACACACACGTCATTTCCTTCCCACTGAATCTGGCATAAGATCTCCAGTGACTGTGCTCCTATTCTCAAAACAGAACAGTGGCACACACACACACACACACGCACACACACACACACACACACAAATAAGCACACACGCACGCACACCTAGTTTCCGTCATGAATCCAAGATAGTGTCAGACTCAATTGGTATGATCCGTTCCACACAGGCAGACACACACACACACACACACACACACACACACACACACATACACGCACACACACACACACACACACACACCTTTGAGCCTTTGTGGCTATGCTGAGCCTTAGTCATTTTGGATGGCTTGTCCCCTTAAGCAAAGCAAAGACCAGATCCACTTCATATCAGTTTATGTGTGTTTGTGTTTAAGTCAGTCTGCAAGGATGTTAAACCCATACATAAACCAGGGATGATGATCGAGTATACGTGTGCCTGACCTATTACCTCTAATCTCAGACCCATCTGTGTGTAAGCACGATTTCCAGCTTAATGCTTCATCAGACTGAAAAAAAAAAACATCTGCAGAAGCATAAGACTCAAAACATAATATCAATTTCACTGATTCAATCTGCTTGTCAGTCTTTCAGTGTCTATATAAGCTGCAGTGGATTCAAATTTAACAGTTCCCCAAATCCATTATAAAACTACAGCACAAGCATATTTGTAAATAAAAGTATTATTTTATGATTAATATGTTTTGATGTTTTCACAATCGTTGTAAATATTAATTGTAATAAAAAAATATTAATAATAATGTTTCTTAGCCATAAATTCTGAATGTTGAGATCTTGTGACACAAATGAACGGTTGCTAAATTCAGCTTTATTATGACTGCAATTTTTTTATATATTTAACCAAATAGAAATCAGCTGTTTAACATTGTAATAAGATTTCAGTCTAGTACTTTTCTTACTTCTTTTTTGATCAAATAAATACATCGGAGAGCATACACTTTTTTCCGATATTAGAAAATGTGAATAAACTACGATGAAAACACATTTACCATATAAATTCCAGCATGCACATTAAAGAAATCAATGTGATTTTGCCTCAACAGATTATGTAATTGGATAACTAGACTAACCAGTGAACTGATGTCATCTCATACCATCCTAAATGTTGCTTTAATAATTTTGCAAACACCTGAGCAAAACAGTGCAAAATTAGTAATATAATATCGTATAGTAAACTCCTTCAACTGTCTTGCACAGTCATTTTTTACAAATATTAGCCACTACCTTCAACCAGAGGATAAATAAGTTGACAGACTGTGTTAATGTGTGTGTCTGCTGCTCATTTACTAGAGGAAAAGAGAGATATAGTGTTTTCTCAGTTTGCCAAAACTATGATTTTTGTTTACGATATACAGCTGTAATTTGCCAGGAAGTGATTATATTTATTCTCTAAATCACCTTGGGTGGAAACTAGTGTTGGAACTACTGTAAATGTTGTTAATTATGCTAAGAACCATTCACATTTATAAATACCAATAAATAAATCTTTTGAGAAGACAATTGGTTTAAATATATATATTTAAATAGTTATTTCTGAAATATTACTAACTCACTATCTTGCGGCTTAGTCCCTGAGATATCTGGGGTCGCCACAGTGGAATGAACCACCAATTACTTAATTACCCAATTAAAGGGGTAGTTCACCCAAAAAATTTACATTTACTCACTATTTATTCATTGTCAAGTGGACCCAAAACTTTATGATATTTTGAAATATACTGAAAACCAGATTTCTTCAAAGTTATCTTCTTTCATGAGTTCTCACTTACATATAATGAACAGTGTAAAGAATATGCTTATTTGGCGTATTGTCTAAGAGGAGCAATTTGAGCTCAGAATACTGTCCAGGTCCAGGGAAGCTGGAAATCTGTCAGAGAACTGTGGTAAGGCAGCTGTATGCTATGAATTTGTTGATTAATTGTGCTTCTATTGTGTTTAATCAGGTTAATTATCTGAACTTGTCCTCCCAAACTTTGCTAATAAAACATAATTTTGTGTCCAAAAGAAAAAAGACAGAATTTTGAGTGAACTATCCCTTTTTTTATGCCATCTATACCACTAGACCAACATTTATTTTCTAATTTTATTGTGCTGATGACATGTGTCTGACATGCATCTGAACTAACTGACCAATAAGATGGGGGTCATATTGAGGACAGACCCTGTTGACATGTTTAAGGCTATTAACCAGCCTTTAAATCACACTCATACCATGTAATGATCTTTATTGTCGTGATGTCTCATATCTCATATTTAATTCTGAATCCTGTTAATCCTTTTATTTTATCAAATGTGCTACTCTTACATTTAATAAGTCCTCTCTCCATGTCTCCATACTTTGAAGTCTTGACCTACAGAAAGGCTGTGTAACACATCAACATAAGAAACAACCAATGAAAGAAGTGATAATAATAAAATATGCAATAAATCATATGGGTATATTTACACTTTATGTGTGTTTGTGGCTATTCAGCATAGAGCTGAATTTATATCTTTGTGTGAAGAGGTTGTGTGCTCTTGTCATGCTTGCGCTGGTGTTAATGGATGTTAGAGAGGGTTAAGTGCTCTCATGCCTCACTTTATAGATGTTCTCCCGCAGTATAGTAATGACATTATACAGGCCTAACCATAACACACGGCTACACTACAAAAAAATGTATGTTCTCAGCATCTTGTAAATTGATTTTACGCATGCAGTGTTTACTAAAAGCTCTTATCAGTAATTCCATGACCAATTTCTTGACATCATGTTTGCTGTTTTGCACCATTGTCTTTTGGTGTATATTACATATTCATTTTATCTTTTCTTTTTTCAATGTGCAGATGTAATGTAATGAAGATAGCAAATAACTCCAAATTACATGCTATCTTTATTGAGTTATATCTGGACATCGATCTTAATCCTGCATCTTCGGATCTGTTACACATAAGTCTAATCATTTTAAAATATGGAAGCCGCACAGAATACAGGCAAGTTTTTCTGCCTTGTTGTTGGCATTATCAGTTAAAAAGACTTGGATCAAAATATTCATGTGGATAAACTGTATTAACATAGTTCTTACAAAATAGATAAATCCATGCTTCAACATGCAGCAAAATAAAATCTCAATCTAAGGACTCTTTAAGAAATGTTTTTTTTTTTTTATTATTTGGCTGGTAAATTAAATTTTGATTTTTTTTCTCTCTCTCTTGTCCTCTCTTAATGTATATTATTTATTGTTTTATATCACTTAGTCTTATATAACCCTGGCATAAATACAAAAAAAGTCTAGCAAGGGAAGCTTTAAATACAAATGCTGAGAGAGTAATCCATTAATAATGCATTTTATCTTTTGCTGTTAGAGAAAAAGGGGAATGTTGTTACAACATATCTATAGTCTTCCATTGCCTTTATTTTTACTTCATTTACTTCCACGTTCTAAACCTGGAAATATGAAAAGGATCCATGGACACATACCTAAAAAGAAACACTTCAGCCCAACAAAACATTTTAACTAAAATGCTTTTAAAAATGTTGCTTTTTGCTGTTCTCTTTTACACAAAGAGATGGGAACTACTATATAATATATTCTTCTAAATCTGTGTTAAAACATGCTAAAGTCATCAGTTCTTATCAGAACTTTTCAGTTCTTGGTCCTTTGTTGTATGTAAAGAGTAAAACACATCCTATTGTGTTTATTTACAGTGTGCCAGATGTTTATTAAAAAGGCTGATACACCACGATGAAGAAAGAAGAGAATAAAGACAAGAACTCTATATGTGAGACTTAACTGAATCAGCTTTTTGACCCTATGTAACATCTGACATCTGCACTGACTGAGCATTTCAGAGTTTCCATGTTTTGACAGCGCTGTAAGTGCAATATTCCTGTTCATATCAATGAAAGTGTATTGCTAAAACAAACCGAGTATTTCTTTACTATATAAAGCCCTATTTGTACCTTTTTACAAAATAAAAACATATATCAATCAACATTTTGTAATATATTGTTACTGGGAAATATAATTACTCATGAAACAGAATTTACTTTTAGAAAGAATTCAGCACAATTCAACAAATCTAACTGACTTAAGGGTATATTAGTCACTCTTCTCTTTACTCTGCTAACAAAATTAACAATTTCTAACTCTTGTATGATCTTTAAAACATTTTCCTCCCTCTTGTGTCCTCTCCTCCCCATCCTTCATAAAGCCATGCATACACTGTGCGATTTTGAGTCTGATTTTGAGCTGAATTCTGACTCATGCAATTCTTCTTTGAATCGGTTCGAATTTCAGCTTTGTCATGCGTTGTTTGTCATGCTATGTTCGTGCTGTGTACAGCGGGAATGGAGAGGCGATTAAACTCTCCCAATCGGCAATCAGATGGTTTTCTGACATGTCCGAAATTTAGCTCAGCCCTTATGAGGGAATCGCACAGTTGAATCAGAGCTACAAACCCGACTGAGTTGAGCTAAGTGTTTGTGCCCTCACTGCATCAGCGCAAAAACCGAAACAGACACACACACTCCCGGGTTCACAGAGGTGCACTGGTGCAGTATTAATGAATATATTCTAGAATGCACAGAAGCAATTAAAATGTATGATATTCTGTTCATATATTTGTGAGATACAGATTTGATTAGTTGAAAAAATATCTAATTTGTTGTGCAATATTTGTTGGTTTTTAATTTCTTCCTTTCCACTGAGCTTCACAGCCCGTCCCATTTGGGTGGCGTAAATACACCATATCCTGGTTTGCAAACCACCATTAAACAAACAAGAAGAAGAAGAGGGTGTTACGTGTTGATTTCATGCGCACAGTGTGAGCAGTCAAGCAGCTGCTGAGCAATTAGACCGTATAGTGTGAGCACATGAATCGTAAGCTTTCCCTTTACATTGCATGCGATCGTCCCGTAGAGTGAGTTGATACCATGCTGAAATCACAAAGAAGTCACACAGTGTATGCCCGGCCTAAACTGTAACAACTGATGACTTTGTCACATCCTTCATTAATCACAAAACCACACAGTTCATTAAAGCACACTTTTCCGCACCACAAACTAATAAACACATTGTTTTCCAGCAAACACACACACACATTCTTTCTCCACTCTGAGAGGCAGAAGTTCCCACTTCTTACTTCTTATTCTCCTGATCCTGTTCTACCTTATGACCTTCAAGCCATTTCTCATTCAGATTTACCTGCACTCACTCACATCATTAACACATCCATTCAAACTGGTCACTTTAACATTTAAGTAGGCTTGAAAAAACACACAGCTTAAAGACACTAAACCCAGCAACTTCCTTTTTTCCATTCATCATGAAAACACTTGAGCAAGTTGTGTTCTACCAAGTTTCTGCCTTTCTGACACAGAAACACCTCCTGGCAGCAACTAGTCTGGCTTCAGAAGTGGATATTCAGGCGAGACTGCCCTGCCAGCAGTTGTTGAAGCCCTGAGACTGACAAGAACAGCTACCAAATCTTCAGTGCTGATCTTTCTGGATCTGTGTGCTGCTTTTGACAAGGTCAACCACCAGATCCTCCAGGCAATCCTCATGGCAAAGGGTTTCTCAGGAACTGCACTCCAGAGAAACAAAAATCTGTTGACTAACAGTTTCCATGAGTGTTTTCCATGTAAGTCACTCACTCACTCACTATCCTTCAGTTTAGTCCTTGATTTATCAGGGGTCACCACAGCAAAATGAACCGCCAATTAATCTGACATATGTTTTATGCAGTATATGCCCTTCCGGCTGCAACCCAGCACTGGAAAACACCCATACACTTTCTCATTCACACACATTCATTCACTACAGCCAACAAAGTGACTTTTATTAACATTTTTAGTGCTTTGAAATTATATATTGACTGGATTGGTTATGTACATTTCAGTAAAAAATGGTAATGAGCTGTCAGTACTTTTTCAGTTGTTTTACAAATTTATTTCTAGATATTTTATTTTCTTATAAAATATATAGTTTGCAACTGCAAAAAATCAATCAGGTTCACTTAACTGTTATGTTGAAGAGTTAATTTTTCATTGAAAAAAACATCTAACTATTTGGGTGCCTCAGAGCTCAGTTTTGCTTACAGTTAATTTATGCTTTGACTAATGACAATAAAATTGACTTATTTTATTTCCAATAAATTTGTATTTGACTAATATTTTAGAGCATCGGAAGTAACTATTAAATGTTTTGAACAAGAGCAATATGCAATGGATCAGGAATTGATCAGGCAAAAAGACTGATCATTCAACACATGCAACATGGTCCAAAGTTTTCAAGGCTTAAAATTCCTGAATGTTGCTTAAGAATTAAAAGCACATTAAAGACTACACTCATGAAATAAAACATTTACAAAGCATTTACAAAAACACCAGTTCACAGATGCTGCACGAGAGATGCTGTTTGAAGAGATTGAGCAGCTATTTGCTAATTTGCAGTATTTATTTTTGTAAAAGAAAAAGATGAAACATATTGGGACTGGTATGAGAACATTCTACTTTACAACATTTTTTTGTCTCCAATACAAAACCTAAGATTATCAACAACAAAGTTTAAAAATGAATGAGCTTAGCAGGTGGAGAGTGCAGCTCGATTATGGTGTGCATCCACACAACAATAACAATACAGTCAAATGCATATTCAAACACCTCTGGATGTGGTCAACGGTGGACAAGCTCAAAACTATTTTCACGCCATTCGCAACTGTACTTAGCTTTGTCCACTTGTGATCGAATCAAGGAAAACTTGTACTGTTTTTTTTTCAAGGTTATTTTAAAACTTATATTAAACAATATGAAGGCATAACAAGGTCCCTAAACTGTATAAAATATTTATCTTGATCAATACATGTATACATATTAAATTGTAAATTGTCTGTAAAATCACTTCTTAGTAAGAAAGGTCAGTCTTTTTGTTTTTAGCATACGTTTAGTTAGATAACCAAGAAAACTGAAACCTTATTCAAAATCCAGACATTTCTTTTCAAAACGTCCTGCCATTATCAGCGTGTAATGAATATTGGGATTTTTGAAGCTGCGAAGGATCCGAAGATTCAAATGAGTCCTTTGGGGAATGCAGCCTCCGAAATGAGACGCAGCTTGTGTTTCACTCCATTTTGGATTGAGCGCAAAAAAGTTATCTGGATGTTATCTTCTTTTATAATTGTTGAAAGGAAATAAAAATCTGTTATTTGTACACACACAGCCCTAATTACATCTTTAAGAGCAAGGGTGCCCCCTGTTGATGTGGGGGTTCTAAGCAACTTGGTAAGTGAATGCCTGATTATGCTTTGTGACTCTTGGACAGCACCCTTTAAATAAGTCCTCATCAAATAACAGCAGAAACACAGGATTTAACAATCACAGAAGTTTCACGTATAAGTGAATAATACATTTTTGAATAAAAATATTTTTTAGCAATTATTTTAAGCAGGAAAATTAAACCACGGTAAAAACTATATTTCACCTAAATAAAGTATCAGAAATATGGACAATAGTAGACAATTTGACCTACTTATTGAATAACAAGGAAAGATAAGTTAATCAACAAGTCTTTCACCACACGTGTCCTACATGAACTCATGCGTCCATTAGATGAGAGGGAGAGAGAGAATGAGAGGAAGGGGGGGGTTGAGGAAGAAAAGCACGATGTAACTAATGTGATAAAAAAAAGTAGCCTATTGCGTGCGTTGTTCATATTACCATTTCTAAATTTTTGCTTTAGTGTTACTTAAAAACAAGCATGCTATACAGCCTCTTACTTGCCACGCACAGCCAAAGCAGACAGAGGTATAAAAGGCAGTTTGATCCCATCGCCGATCCCATTACTCTGTCCCTCTTTCTGTCCCGACTGAAGGTTCACAGTGATGTCCAGTCCACGGCCACTATCACCCTCCAGAGTCCTCTCTGTCCTGTCCAGGACGGGTACTGTCGTGAGTTTAACGCTATACGAGACGTATTGCCAGTGCTCCAGGCTTTGTTGTTCCTCTCTCAGTATTCAGCAGCCCTCTCCCAATCATCGACAGATGTTTTCTGCTCGCGTTAATACAATGTATTCCAGTCCGCCGAGAGAAGCGCGAGCCCGTCCACAGACTCCAGTCAGTTTACGCGCGCTTACATTTGAAGCACGCCTTAGCCATTCATCAAGGCAGTACGCATGTTTTAACAGGGTAGAAAAACCGTTGTTGCATTTGCAAACATGTTTCCCGAAAACACCAATATAAATGACAGTAGTCAGCAGCTCCACGTGAACTTTTAAACGGATAAACCTCGAGCACTGACATACAGATTCTCTGTTTTTCAGTCTTCCACACAGATCTGCTTTTATTCCCTTTTTAGCTCACATACTTGAGTAGATATTTTTACACTATTGTTTAATGTATTCCTGACTGAGCGGTCTTCGGATGCAGTGCAAGGAACTGAGAACATTCTCATATGGGACATTGCTTCAAGAAAACCACGTGACCGACAGCGCCGTTTCCCGTGCGAGGTGAAGGGGTTTATAACAGGTAATTTTGCCTAGTTAAGTATTTAATTATAATTTTATTTAAAATGACTCACCTCACCTAAATCTATCTATCTATCTATCTATCTATCATCTATCTATCTATCTATCTATCTATCTATCTATCTATCTATCTATCTATCTATCTATCTATCTATCTATCTATCTATCTATCTATCTATCTATCTATCTATCTAATAGACCCTATTAATGGGGTCTTCTGCTATCTCAGTCAACCAAAAATGTTCTAAAAAATAAACGCAGAAGAGATTATTAGCATTTGCAAGATATTTTTCCTTATGTTTCCTCCGTATCAGTTTTTGTTATTTTTTAAACAAATGTTATTATTTTAAAATAAAAGTTTTATTTTATTTTTCAAAAATGAAAATTCTGTTTTTGTTTACTTTTTTTTTTTTTTAGATCCATCAGACTTTATCCATTTTCTAAACACAAATTAAGAGAATTTCAGTGAAACACTATATATTGTTGTCCCTCAGTTGAAAGTCACGTCACTAAAATCCAATGCTCCAAAACACAAAAATTCTAAATGCAACCCATATCTAAGCTATTTAATCCTAATATTTTCTTTTTTGGTGAACTGATATTAAAGACTTAATTTCTTATAGTATTATTTATTCATGGGGAGACAAGGAGGCGCAGTGGGTAGCACTGTCTCCTTACAGCAAGAAGGTCGCTGGTTTGAGTGCCGGCTGGGTCAGTTGGCATTTCTGTGTGGAGTTTGCATGTGTAGCATGGACAGTTTTGCACTATTCACACTGCTACACATGTTCTCCCTGTGTTCGCATGGGTTTCTTCCGGGTGCTCCGGTTTCCCCCACAGTCCAAAGACATGTGCTGTAGGTGAATTGGGTAAGCTAAATTGTCTGTAGTGTATGTCCTGGTCCTCCAGGTTGAGGGTTGAGATGTTACGAAACACCAATATGGTGCGGCTAAATATCGACTTCGATTTCAGAATCAGAATCAGAAAAAGCTTTATTGCCAGGTATGTTCACACATACGAGGAATTTGTTTTCGTGACAGAGCTTCTACAGTGCAACAGAATTACAGAGACAGGACAAAAAACAGATAATAAATATATTTTAAAAATAAAAGTAGATAGTGAATGCAAATATACAAATTGACAAGTGTATGTACAGGTATATTACTATATATAAATGGCCCTGAGAGTAAGAGTTAGCAAGTATTATTTATTCATTGTTGGTGACCCAAGCACACCTGTCACAATGTGTTTCCTTTCTTGTTCATACCAGAGAAATTAAACACACACACACATACTCAGACAGAGAGAGAGAGAGAGAGAGATACACAACAAACTATTTATATTTTTAAAAAGTCATTATGTGATCGTTTCAAGATTACACCAATTAGGATTTTGGCTCACATCTCTATATTAGAAAAGACATCTTGTGGAAAGCATAATTAAAATTAATATAATAGCCTATGTGTTTAGGTGATTAGGAGTGTTTGTTTGTTTGTTTGTTTGTTTGTTTGTTTGTTTGTTTGTTTGTTTGTTTGTTTGGTTGTTTGTTTGGTTGTTTGTTTGGTTGTTTGGTTGTTTGTAAAAATCTAAATTGCATCTGTTCATCTGGCTAATGTTCATGAAGTGATGTAAAGAAAGAAGAAAAAAAAAAAGAGAGAGAGAGAGAGAGAGAGAGAGAGAGAGAGAGAGAGAGAGAGAGAGAGAGAGAGAATAAATGTGTCATCACAAGGGAATATGATGACAGAATATTCCATTTAAAGCAAATGATCAGCAGAAATTGAGTGGACTGACTGACTAAATAAATACACGTGAATGGTGATTCCTGCCACAAAAATTTAGATACAAAGAAACCTTTCGTTGTTGTTTTTAAGGTACATTCAATGTACATTTAAGGTACATTTTAAGGTACGCTTAAAATATACTTGTCTTAAAAAATCTGAGAGGCAGACCTCAGATTTCTTCCGTTTGAATGAGCATGTTTCTGCAGACGCCTGCTCTTTCTCTCACACACACAGACACACACACAAATACTAGAAGAGACAGTAGGGTTTGAGCTTTAAAAGGCCAGCCTCTGCTTTCCACAACCGCAGTAGGTAACCTGCCAACTGTTAAAAGCAGAATCTTGTTCACAGCATTGAAAAATCTCTATGCACGCACACACTTTTGCATATACTGTAAAGTTAATGCATATTCATTACATTTCGTTATGCCATCGAACACTCAGTGGGAGACTTATTTCAGTGGAACACTTAGTTCACTCTATTACCATCAGTATTGATTATAAGCTTATAAAGATGTGTGATGCTGTGAAACCCAGGAACTGATGTCTTCCAGAGGATCTAATCCATAAACATGCATAGGGTCATAACCCGATTTAGATTTGGCATCCTTCAAGAGGATGACTATGGTGCTTCTTCTTTAACAGGCATATAATGATTTTTCTCAGATTATTTAAAGGCACAATAGGATTTCTTTCATTAAAATATCCAAAAACCACTAGAACAGTGTTATATATTTTGCTGACTGTACTTACAGTATACCAAATGTTTTGAAGAATGTTCAATTCCAGAAAAAGAAACAATTTTATCCAGTGATGCCTGTGTTTCCATAGTTTTCTCCTGTGTCACCATGCTAATGATGTCATACACCTCAATTTCCAGATCGGTTTTATAGAAAACAAGGAAACACCAAAGACAGTTTAATAGTTGTGTGTTTTATTCCACTGCACAGAGCAGCATTTTAACAGAACCTTAAAATGTATTCAGTACGATAAAACAGTGCTGTTTCTTCCCCACGATCACAGGTGGAAAAACAGGAAAGTGGCCAAGTGTGGCATAATAAAAGCTCCTCTGCTTTTGTGTCACATCTCACTCATCTCTCCTCAGCAATTGCTTCAACGCTTGGGTTTCGCTTCAATGGCTTTCAGTCTTACTCTGCTTCATACTACCCTGATAATAAGTTTGGAATACTTTAGTTCATGCATGAGCATGATTTCTGCAGGTGTCCTGTAGGATGTATTGAAGATGACTCCCAGTACTCAGTCACAGTATCATTAAACTGTGCCTTTGTTGTGAATATGCAACCTCTAGTGGCAAAATATACATGTTGTGGTTTAATGCAGATAAAAAATCAACAAATTATTCTAATGTAAATAATAATCCACATTAACACATTCACAAACGAATCGTGTGACATCCAGAGAAATTCATTAATGTAATGTAATATAATGTAATAGTGAACAATTAGTTGTTATAGCATTTGATTGCACTTTATTTAAATATAAAAGTTTTGACATCACTGTTACTTTAGGGTTCCCAGTACTGGGTTGCAAATTTGTCCAATACCAAGCATTTTTAATGCTTTTAATTTTTAATAAGTTTACAGAGTAATATAAGCTAACTTGGACTTAAATGGATTGATTACACAAAAATGAACATTTACTCACAATTTAATTTTACTGCTTGTATTTAAAATGAGTTGAAACAACACAATTCTTTCTTCAAAATATAGTTTGTGTTCAACAGAAGGGTGGGTAAATGATGACATAAACTTCAGTTTGAGTGAATTATCTATTTTATATAGAATAAGGTTAGATTCAGGGTCTGTACTAATTATTACTGTAATTAAATGCACTGATGAGCCAAAATATATTACCAATCACTGATGAATGAATATCACTGATTGTCTCCAGTAATATTAGTAGCACTTACTTTTACAGTCCTATTTCAAATGTACTATACTTATCAGTTATCAACTATATGGGTAATATCTAAGTATTACCCTTAAATATAATCTTAGCCCTTGTTCATACCTTACATAACCCAGTACATTCTAAACTTAATTTTTAACCCAAATTTGGGTCCAATATGGACAAACCCAACTGTTGAGTTACGTTTTAGACTAAAATATTTAAATATTTAAATTGGTTTATCTACATTTTAACCAGATTTTGGTTTGGGAAAAAAGCATTTATTAAATATTAAGTATGGGTACTGTAAAATAATGTGCAACCAAATATTAACACTAAAACTACCAAGGCCAACAGTTTTGACATTTTATAGTGTAATTTATATTACAATATTGATCTATTTACCTGTAATTAAAGCTTCCATGGCGGGTTATGTGGCTGTTTGACAACTAATATATTAATTACAGTTTTTTTTGTGCCCTGATGTTTATCATTACATATCCTAACATAACAGATAATTTATTTTCATGGATTCATTCATTTTGATTCCAGTGGAGGCTGCTCAAGGCTGTGTCCAATAACTCCGGAGCATTGTAAAGTCCCAAAATCATGTTTTCCCAAATTTTCCAATTTTTTGTTTTTATCTATGAAATATTACTCGATGAACTGTTGATTTGTTGGCATTTAGACTTTCAAAAACATTTTGTCGATTTGCTGGACACAAAGGGAGACACAGCGGCAGCAGCTCTTATACGATTAAATATTACAGAAAAATCATAAAATCTAACAAGATTTTCAAAGCTTCATTATAAAACCTAAACAGGAGGTATATGTAAATATGGCAAATGGTAGAGTGTAGTATGAAAGGTCAGAATAATGATCAATGACATTTCATTTCAGTTTTGAGGGTTCATATTCAGAAATAGGAAGAACTTAATTGTTATCTAATTTTTCTGTTAATAATGTATAATCTGTAGTGGACAATGCTGGACCCACGTTTTCCTTACGAAGTAACAAATATTTGCATGGTTGACCCTAAACATTAATATATATTTTGCACTGCTTTCCTCGTAATCTTGCCACAACAGTGATCTCATGATCTTGACAAAGAAATAATGTTTCTCATGACCATGAATGTCGGGGTCATACTCAAAATGAATGTAACAACTTATTACAAAATGTTTATTTTACCAAAATAAACCATTCTCAATCACTCACCTTTCCGACAATAAAAGTTGTCAGAGCAGAGAACAAGGTCCCATAAAGCAATGTGAAAGCATAAACAAATGAAAAAACACCTGTTTCTTAATACTAGAGCATAACACATGTTGTGGACTGGAATTTAGTGTGATTTAAGTTGCTTTGGAAAAAAGTAAATGAATCAAGAGCTACAGCCAGGTAATTGTTAATTAACAATTTATTTTAAAGCACATAGATCTTTCATATTGGCCTTACAATTTCAGTCATAGCTTTGCCTGCTTTATTATAGGTGTAAAGGATGTTTATGACAGAGAAGGGTTGCGTAAATTGTGTTCACCCATTTACTGGATGATGGAAATCCCAATCTGTTGTAATGGGCTTGAATCATCTCTCTCTTTGTGTGGTCCACAGTAAAAGAGATTGACGGATAAAGGTGTGTGACAGACGGATTTCTGTAATAACTGGAGGAAGGGTACAAATTTAAAACTCAGTCAGAGATGATTCACTAGATGTGCCATTTTTTATTCTTTTGCCTGTGAGATAAACACCTGCTGTTTATAAGAGATGTGAAATTACAGTTCTGATCCACGATCTTCCATATCCAGCCCCTCTGCCAAACAGCACACACTTTCCACAATATTTTCACAGATGTCATTGATTTGAGTGTTTGCTGTGTTCAAGATCAGCTGGAGATGGCTTTTGGTAATGCAGTTTG